>JZLH01S0098162.1:27154-41644 GCA_001188425.1 Eucidaris tribuloides | reverse complement strand
ACACACACACACACACACACACACACACACACACACACACACACACACACACACCATCTACACATACACTACACACATATAATATACATGCACACTCATATTTTACAAATTTTGTTGTAAAAAAATCCAGTCTTCTATTAAAGCCCAGTGACATGATTGGGAGAAATAAAAAAAATGCCTTTAAAACCAAACTGGGTGAAAGATAAACCAAATTTACACCATTTGGAGTGGATCTCCTGGCAGGAAGGATTTGTCTTGAGTTTGTTTACTTTTAAAGGAGAACCATGCATGAGCAGGCCAGCAGTTTTATCAGGCATGATAGATTTAATCCCCATAGAAGGCTTCACTACAAATTTGTCTGTTACAAGGCATACTGATGGACATTATTTTAAAATGTGTCAATTTTTGACTACAAAATTTTCACAGTAGAATCCGTACATAGTTTACTTGATTCTAGAATAGTTTTTACCCCAAGTTGAGGACTACTCCCAATCATGTCATTTACCTGTAGTTTGATTGCTAATAAGATATCCATACCAATATGTATAATTTTGAAATTCAAATGCAGGTTACCAAATCTGAATATTGTGTACACTGTGAACTGATATTTTCCAAAACACAGAAAGTTTAATATCTCTAAATTGTTTCATAAAGACTGAACATTAGCACTATGAACTGATGTACATGACGTCATGACCGCATACATGTAAATCTCCATGAGGATTTATTTTCTGGAGATTTTGTTGTTGTTGTTGTTGTTCTTGTGCCTTGAAGAGACATGAGGACACGAGGCATATACCCTGGACCCTATTTAAATACATGGGTGGAGATGAATTGCTCATGTCTTAATTCTATTACTTTTTACAGTGGACAGCACAGCATGGAGGAATCGTCACCTGCAGTCAGATCTCCCACGATGGGAAGTACGTAGCCTCCGTCTCTGACCTTGATAACGTGGTAGCTGTCAGGTCAGTCCATGATGGTAGTCTGGTCAGCAGTGTCAATGGTAAGTGGACAGATTCTAAAAATTTGTGTAATAAGTATCTGGTAGAGGGTTGCAGATACAAAATCTCCACTAGCTAGGTGACAGTAAAGTAAACTCAGGTTAATTGGGTTTTGTTAGAGATTACGTACCCATTTCACTAGAGTAACCCATTTAAGAGTGATAAATTTCAATAAGATCAATGAGAAATGTTTGACTAAACCACGACTAAGTCATAACTGTTTTTCAGTTGCCCCATTGGTTAATATCAACTAATATGCAAAGACCAGTGAATGAAAATTATGTTTGCAAACCAGACATTTAAAATTGAGTTGCAATGAATAAATGATTCCTCCTGTATTAACATCATTGCAAATGCCAGTATTTAAGCCTCTACGAAAACTTCATCTTCTACTACTATACAGTTGTCATTTCTTCTACTACGTCTATTTGTCCTCTACTACTGCTACTACTCTATTACTACTACTACTAGTAGTACTATTACTACTACTATTTATACTACTACTACTACTACTACTACTTCTACTACTACTACTACTACTACTACTACTACTACTACTACTACTACCACTACTACCACTACTACCACCACCATTAGCCTCTAGTCTTACTTCTACTTTTACTATTTCTACTGCTTATATATTACTCTACTTAATACAGCGTGGCCCAAAAAGAATGCTACAGATGTGATCGTTAATTTCTTCAAAATCATTCACAAAATGTCATTGGTGATTAGTTCATGGGTTAGAACATTCTTTTTCCAACAAAATGATACCATGATCATTCATTTTGATAGAGGTGTTTGGATCTGAGGGCTATTTTTCGAAGGCAATGTCGTTTCCCAAATTTACTATTTTTTACACTCCAGTGATCATCAGAATACCGAAATATTCTCGCGTCTCAGCATGCCATACCAGACAAACCGCGATGACAATGGAGATGTAGCTCGCATCGTCTTCCTTATGAAAGCGAGGGCATTCCAGCCCTTTGTCATCGCGTTTTGTCCGGTATGGCAAGTGAGAAGCCAGAATATCTCGGCGTTCTGAAGACCGCCGCTGTTGAAAAATTGGCAAATTTGGGAAATTGCATTGCCTCCGAAAAATGGCCTAGAATCAAAACGCCTTACTCAAAATCAATGATCTTGGTATCATTTTATTGGAAAAAAAAAATGTTCTAACCAACGTAATAGAAATTAATGACATTTTGCCGATAATGGTGAAGAAATTAGCGATCATACTCCTAGCATTCTTTCTGGGCCACCCAGTATGATATTTGGTTACCTTTTCTTTCAAGTAAGAAAGGATGATAACAATTCAATTATTATTCTCCTCCTAACTTGTCATCTCCATCTTCTATCTGTCAGATCTCCACACCAGTACCATCACCTGTTGCCGATTCTCCCCTGATGACAACCGTCTTTGTACGACATCCATGGACAAGAGCATTAAACTATGGGACAGGAACAGCCATACTGTTACTGTGAAACTGGGGTAATTTGAAACTCATTTTGTAGTGGTTTTGTCACAGTCACAGTTTTGCAGTGCAGATAATATTCCTTTCCAATAAATGTTGTTTTCATGTATGAAATATGATGGAAATTATTTCATTTTCACACTGCAGAGGCACAGGACGGGAGTGTAAAAAAGTAACACTTGATCATACATTACAATAATGAATTAATTCTTACATAACTTTTTCATCATTTCATATCCTACCCAGGTACACATAAAAATGCTTGTGGCATATACTGCCCCCCCCCCCTGACAAAAGGGTATAACTGACATTTTGGTGTTTTGGAGATATTGAGCAAATGTGTTTTGTTCTACACGTAATGCCCTATTAAGTGACCTTTTAACAAGCGGATTATGAAACAAAGGGACACTTCTAATTAATAATGTGCTGCATGTTTAACAGGATGTACTGAGTCCCCTACACTATATAACTCAATTTTGAGAAAAATGTCAGTTATGCCCTTTTATCATGGGGGGGGGGGGGCAGTATAGGTTTAGCAGACTAATAATAATTACAGGGCAGTATGGTGTTGGTATAGTGTTAAAATAATTTTTCAACAAGATTGTGATCATTGAATAGACATACATAATAGTTTAGTTTAGTTTAGTTTATTTCTTTATTAAAATCACACCCGTCCATTTAAGACGGCCGGCCTAAAAGGCCTATGAGTGATACATCGAATATACAAAGTAATACAAATTTACAAACATATCATATAATACACAATAATCATAGTAAATAATTAACCTAATAAAAAAATATGGTGGCTAGGAAAAGCATAAAATAGTCATTCGTTTTTCGAATATAGCAACTTGTTACGACATGTTAAAATATGGTTTGCAAAACTGGCTATTGGACAGCACAGTGATTCTGACGACATTAAATATAGGAATTGGTGGTAAACATGCAACTGAAGAAATGTTGGATCTGAACCTGATACAATACTGAATAGTTGTGATCTTAAATCATCATAAGCAGAGCAAGTCATAAAACATTGAAACTCATCCTCTATGTCACCCGAATTACAAATGATACATAGTCTTTTATCAACAGGAACATTATTAAACGACCTGTTTCAAGGGCAATAGGGGCGCATCCACATCTGAACAATGCTAGCGCTCGCCTGTTAGACCTATTCTGACACTGAATCACATAATGTCACAATATTAATACCCTGAAAATTGCACATCATGAAACACAGTTTCTGTCTTCAATGTCAACCTATTAATGTAGGTAATGGACATTATGATATTTGCTCTGTGATCATTTGAAAATCTCAATAGGTCATTAAATAAAGGTTGTGGTAAATGATTGAAGTGACAATATCATCCCCAATGAAAGACAGCTCACAAACATGTTGCATTGACCAAAACAAATTGTACTTGGTTTGTCTCAACACTGATTCATACCAACTGTAAAGAGGTTAACATGTTAGTGTGTGAATGTTGTGATTTCCCCCAGTGGTCACATCAACGTGGTGTCGTGTTGCTGCTTCAGTCGGGACGAGCGTCAACTTTGCACAGGATCATGGGACAAGGTTCTACAAGTCTGGGACATCTCAACTGGAATGTATCGCTCAGAAGGGCCCCGGACGTTCAGCAAAGGTCATGAGGGGTCAATCAGTACTTGTTGCTTCAGTCCAGAAGGTGGGTGTATAGTTTGTTATAGTGCTCTATTCAAAAGATTAATCAACTATTTAACTTCCTGCTTGTTCACAAAATCTTATTTTCTGATATTGAGTGTTGGATAATCTTGCCCAACAACAGATCCACATCATACTACATTAATTTTGCACCTGTGATGATAATACTAGTAAATTGATGTTTACTTTGCATTGATGAAAAAGAAGGAGATGAGGAAGGCAAAGGAGAAGAAGAAGAAGAAGAAGAAGAAGAAGAAGAAAGAAGAAAGAAGAGAAGAAGATAGAGAAAGAAGAAGAAGAAGAAGAAAGAAGAAGAAGAGAGAAGAAGAAGAGAGAAGAAGAAGAAGAAGAAGAAAGAGAAGAAGAAGAAGAAGAAGAAAGGAGGAGGGAGGAGACCGAGAGCAATGAAGATCGAGGTGATAATGCGTAACAGATGGTGCGTGCAATTACTCAATGAGGCAAGTTAAATATGCACATCAGCCATTAAATTATGTAAAATAGAAGGTGAGTAAAATATTGTTTTTCATAAATGTGTTGTATTTTTTTCTTACCCAGGCACCTTGCTATTTCCGGTTCATATGATCATACTGTTGTAGTATGGGATGCCAAATACTGTGGTACCTAAGTCAGCCTTAAGGTGGTAAGAGTAGTTTGCCTGCTCGCCTCCCTTCCCGCAAAAGCCTGTTAAATATCAAATTGCCTTTGAGCAATATGTAAACACTGTATTGATGTAAATCTTTACTTGACCATATGAATTTAAATATTACACAAACGTTAACACTTAGTTGCTGTACTGCAAATCCTGATTCTTAGAATCATATAGTAATAACTGATAATATGTACCATATCAGAAACCCACACCAGTGAGTTTTATCAGTGCTAAGTGGTTGGATTCTGTTAAGCAGGTAAAAGCCCCAACCAACATCTGAAATCAAGACTACCATTACACAGACAACTTTAGGAAACAGCCTGTATATATCCTACAATGGTTCCTTGTTATATTAAAAAAAGTATAGGACGTACAAATCCTGCATTTGAATTGGGTATTTTTGTGTATCTTTCTTGAGCTGGATCATATGAGAAAGTTGTGGTGTGCAAACTAATTGAGTGAATAAAATTAGACATATTCCTGGGGCCCGTTGCATAAAACTTTAACCGGAGAAATTTCTCTGGTTAAATATGAAAACTCCGGTTAGCGTAATTTTACCATGCATTTTCCCAAAGGAGAAAAACTCTGGTTAAAATAACCAGAGTTTTTCTCCGGTTAAAGTTTTATGCAACGGGCCCCAGGTTGATCTTAGGAGATATTTACTTTGTGAGGATTATAACAGGCAACATGAAAGCATTTCCACAGTGCAAGAAAAACAAAATATTCGAAGAAAATCATTCAAAATCATTTTTTTTTCCCATTGACTATGATTCCTGAAATTTCACATAAGTTACGTAAATGTAAAAACCATTGATCATGATATAAATACACAATATAAATGATCATAGCTGAAAATCAACAAATTTCTTATAAAGTGGATTTTTTGGTAATTTTGTGTAATTCCAGGGTCATCAAGATTGGGTGACGGGACTGGATGTATCCCAGGATGCCAACTGGATCCTGTCCAGCTCACGAGATAGGACCGTCCGTCTGTGGCATATCGGGGACAGCGATAGGATCCCAGTGGTGCTGGAGAACAAGAGGAATATGGGATTGAAAATCATCAAGGTCAGTACAACTTGTGATACAGCTGGATATCAACTGAGTTTCACAACTGAACTCCAAAAAGACAAATTAGTCTAACTTTCAAAAAGTTATATTTTCTAGGGGAAAAAAAGGATATGTCAAATCTATGAAATCCATATGAAGATGTCACTAATGGTTTGTAAAACTGTTCCATAGAAGGCAGTGAACTACTATCCTGATAATGTGAATGATATCAGAAAATGCATGGACAATGAAACTTTATTACAGTAAATCTTTCTTACTTCTGACTGAATTTATTGTGTCCTTGGCAGAAGGGCATAAATGCATGACAGAGTATGTAGTGTTCAAGTTTCTACCAGGCACACAACAAAGTGTCAATTAGATCTCTTTGCACATTGTGGAGCTTCATTGGAACAAAAAGTCCTGCCTGACTCGGATATTTCTTTCTTTCTTTATATGTATTCTTACTTTTATTTTTGATATATAGTTTTTGTTGTACGAAGACATGAATTGATGTCTTATGTCTCATCCAACAACAAAGACAGAGATTTAAAACCTGATGCTGGATCATTCATTCCGAATATCCATCCATGCCGAGATGTATATCCATTTGAATTTAACGGCAAAATGAACTTCAGAAAGGAAAAGACTGTTAACTGTCAAAAGTAATGATACTGGGACAATTTGAGAGTAGGACAAAGTATGAGAGAGAAGGTTTTGGCCCTCCTTTTCTTAGTCTATTCCCAGATACCCACAGTAATGAATCTCAGTATGTGTCGTATTCCACATGAAAAATAAAATAGTAAATCCTTCCCATGTTGTCCACCATTGGACTGATGGACAGATAGATAGAAGGAAGATCAAGTATCCCCACTTTTCCCTATAAATTCTATACAAGTTTCTGTACGTGGAACATATGCTTCTTTACCACCGTATATAAATCTTTGCACATCTGTACATTCAAATTGTATCTTGAGGATGGAATAATTAACAAACCCGCTCTCAAGGTAACTATGTAAAAAAAAATTATGTGTTCATGGCCATTTAACTGTCTAGCAGAGAATGTACTTTTCGTGGAAGGTGAAGCTTGCATATATTTATTTGATTTACTCAGTAAACATGTTTCAGAAAAATAAATTGATTTGGATACGCAGGAGGCCGATATTCCCAATTCAAAAGTTTCACTCTTTTTTACTTTCTCCAGTGTGACGAGTGCGGGAAACCTTTCTCCATTGCACAGTTGGAGAACGTCAGGGAGACCCACATGTGTGTCTTCTGTCGACTCCAGGCAAGTCGTCCGCTACCGAACTTTGAAGATGACGAGGAGATGCCAGAATGATTATACAATTCTCCAACAGACAAGGTGCTGTCGATTTCAGGATTGAGTTAACAGTCATGGCACAGAACATCTTGTCCCATTGTGTGAAGCTGTTAGTACTTTCAACAATGACAGTCTTATTGAAGTAAATCTGAATTTCGGACTTATGCCAAATGCAAAGAGCAAGATTATGTGATTATGGTCTTGGATTACTGTTGAGCTATTTTTAGCTTCTGGGATAGAGATTCAGAAACTACACAAATCCCAAAGTGAATTTGTATTAACGAGTGTTTGTGGACTTTGTCATTTTTCATTGATTTGAATAAATCCACATAATATAGCATAACAAATAAATTTCAAAATCTGTGTAGAAGTTTGGAAACCCTCACCAAGGCTTATCAGATGAAACAAACAGAACCAAAATCCACCAAGAAACTAAGTGAAAATATTTGTTTTTTGTGATTTTGAATAAATTTGTGTGAATTAGCATACAGTAATTGATCAATTTCAAAATTCTGTGTAGACATTTGGAAGTCCTCACGTAGCTTTATCAGTCTGAGCATTTAAAATAAAACTTGATTAAGAAATGAGAGCAATAGCAAATTTAACATTTTGAATACAGACAGACAGACACACACACACGTATGGAGCCCATTTCATAGTCTCCTTGCGTACTTCATGTGACAGGGACAATCAATGCATAAACTTGACAAGGCCAAAAAACATTTTTGAGGGTGAATTCCATATTGAAGAGATGAGTTTGTGAGACCTCATGGGATGAAGTGTTGTGTCACATACAAACCTTCTGTTTTGCTGATGCTAGTTTTAAACTAAATTTAACTTCTGTTTAACAATCAATCTAAATATCAATGCAAGAGAGTATTGTTTAGACACAAGTGTATATACAGTGTGCATAAGTTACACGTATGTATTGTATACTCATTTCACATTGATTCCCATCATGATGGAAGATAAGCCATTAAGCTGGCAGATTGATTAGATTTTTGCATTTTTAGAAAGTTTATCAAATCTAACATTGAAGGTAAATGACATGATTGGGGGTCGTCCTCAACTTGGGCTGAAACTACTCTAGAATCAAGTAAACTATGCAAGGATTATCCTGTGAAAATCTTGTAGTCAAACGTTGACTCATTCTAGAAAAATACTGAATGTCTATTGCCCTCGTGGCAAGTCAAACTCCGTGTGGCTTCCTATGGGTCTTATTTTATCATCCCGGAAAAAAATAAAATACTAGTATTGGTTCATGCTTAGATTCTTCCATTAAGTAAATCAAATTACAGACAAAAATCCTTCCAGCTGGGAGATCCATTCCAGTTATGTGTATAGTTGGTGATACATTTCTAAACTCATTTGGTTATTGAGCATTTCAAGTGTTCCCATGATCGTCACGTAACAAATGAGTCTCGATAACTGATTGATAATTGATCAGTTAATACATGTATTTGATCACTGATTACATGTAAAGGAATCTGAAAACTTGAACTATTATACTTCAGGTGTAAGTTACTTAGTAATTGGGCCAGAGTGGCATGAATGTGAAGTGACCATGGAGGTGCATTGGTCCAGAATTACTTTGGCCCCGTATGGCTGTGATACATTCAATATTCAGATTTGTGCTCCTTTGCCAATGGTTTTTCAACCTAAATGATTGACAATTGTTGATATTGGCAAACATTAATGGTTAATTGTCATAATTTTTCAATGACAACAGCCCTTATTAGTGTACATACAAATTTGGATTCCCTTGTAAATTTGAGTGTATGTTACATGTATATTCTGTACCCAAACCTGTGCCTTAAGAGCAGACTTGTGCAATAATTTATAAACTGTACATAACTGTATAGTAATGTATTTAAAACTTAACAGTTCTTATACCTTGAATGTAGATGCCTATCTTGGAGTACTGTGTACACTGATAGTTTATGTACATATATTTCCAAGATTTTTCTTCAAGATGGGGGATTTGCGAGAATTTATTTTTGCAATTTTGTTGCATTTTCATTTGCTTTGTATGAGTTTATCACGAAGAACATATTTTCACACTTTACTCGCAAACTTTGTATAAATTAAATCACCTCAAAATATTCAGTGTATATAGTACTTTCCATCATCTTATAATGTACATGTACGTTTACATCCCAGGTGACCGAAGGCCCCAGAAGAATGAAGGCCTGCAAAACCAACGGCATGAGAGTTCGAAAGCTACGAGACTGAAGGTCTGCGAGTCCAAAATTGATAATGGTCTACAAGCACAGCAGTATATATGTCTACGTCCACAAGACAGTGCATGAACATCTTATACGTGTTGTGTAAATGCATGAACAATTTAGGTAGACTTTTTGTCTCACAGACCTTCACACTTGCTGGCTTTTGGTCAACTGGTCGAACTCTGTTATACAGGGTGGCCCAGAAAGAATGCTACACATGCGATCGTTAATTTCTTCAACATCATGAACAAAATGCCATAAATTGTTATTTCATTTGTTAGAACATTCTTTTTCCGACAAAATGATACCATGATGATTGATTTTAAGAGAGGCGTTTGGATACTAGGGCCATTTTTCTGAGGCAATGTAATTTCTGAAATTTGCTTCTTTCTCAACTCCCGCGAACCTGGGAACACCAAAATATTCTCACATAACGGCGTGCCATAGAATAAGCGGGGAGACAGACGACTGAAATGCGTCGCTTTGATATGGAAGACAATGGTAAGGTATGGCTAACATTGTCATTGCACCTGGATAGTGCAGCCCATTCCATGGCAAGTCGTTACATGAGAATATTTCGGTGTTCTGATGATCGCTGGAGTTGAAAAAATAGCAATTTTAGGAAATTACATTGCCTCAAAAAAATGGCCCTAGAATCCAAATGCCTCACTTAAAATCAATGATCATGGTGTCATTTTGTCGGAAAAAGAATGTTTTGACCCATGAAATAATCACCAATAGCATTTTGTGGATGATGTTGAAGAAATTAACGATCGCATGTGTAGCATTCTTTTTGGGCCACACTGTACTAGTATAATGTGTAACTCGTGTTTTCATACATGTTACATGTACAAGCTGAAGTTCTGTGTAAATATATTAAATATTCAATATCAAACTGAAACTTCAAATGTACTAGATGTATTTTTATTGGTTTCAAGTTATTGTAACGAAGTCTTTTACTGATGTGTTAATTTGTTTCAGTGTTGTGTATTTGCTCACTGTAACTACATGTATTTGATCTACTACAGGGGAACTGCGCTATAACGAGATCGAATATAGCAAAGGTACCTGATACGAGGTAATTTTGCTGGTCCCGTTCCTTCTATAGTCTTTTGTTTTTATCCCTGATATAACAAGATACCCTATATAATGACAGAATTTCAGTGGTCCTAAGGAGCTCATTCTAACGAGGTTCCTCTGTATCACAAAGGTAATGTTACTCACCTAGCTGTATCACACAAGAACACATGACATTGACTGACATGAAATGAATAGCAATATTTGTCATTTAATTATTGTTTTCTAGGAAAATATTTGTATTTATAAATTACAATTTCAACTTAGATATACATATTATTAGAGTCAATTCAGATAGACAAAATATACGTGTACGTAACATACAATATGTATTGATGTAATGATATGATATAATGGAACAGAAAAGAAAAAAAAACACATGAGCATGCCAATGGAGTCTGGTACCACGTGAGAGAACATATGACAATTATATAATATTGGATGGCTTTGAGGTGGACACAAGAAAATATTGTACGACTTGTGTCCACCGAAAATAAGCCATCCAATATTATCATTATTATCTGAACTCTAGAAAATTATCAAAATTAAAATTTGATAAAATTCTGTACAAATCATCAATGGCAACCACTGCCCGCTCTGATTTATTCTTCGTGTGACAACATTTAATTCTTCGTATTCAACAGAAATCACCTCTATAATTTAGTAAATTAAGCAAAGCCAGCACATTATACAAAAGAACAATAGGCCTATATAGGGTGATTTTTTTTTTAAATGGTTAAATATTTAATACATTATTTGTGTGGAAAACACGGGTGGAAAGCTTAATTAACTCGTAAACTAATACAAAAGTACCCGTATGTATCTGATATTTTTTCGACCACGTATGATATTTTCGATATCATACGCGTCTCACGGTAACGCGTATACGCGCATTCCTTTGCGCGTGGAATACGCGATAATATCACGGCGCTTGAAACCCCCAATTTAGATAATAATTATAAATGTCCATAAGTATGAAATTACAGGAACACTTCAAGTACACTTATGTGGAAAAAAAAAATTGATCAACAAATACATTTAAGTGAGATTAGAATACAGCATTGGATGTCCTCATTTAGTTTTTATATTTCCAATATACAGTATACTATCTAGATGTCCAACATTTGCTCCGGCGACAATTGCTCCGACAATTTTTCATGCACTAACCCTGACGTCAACCCAAACCCTGACACAAACAGTAACCCTATTCTGAACTGGAAATCCAATGGCAACCCTAAGTCTTGGTTTTCTGAGATATCGTCACCAAAGCGACTGTCTCTGGAGCAAATATGGGATCACCATACTATCATTTTGTGCGTGACTTTTAGACATGGAAGCAAAATTGTGAAGTTTTATCCTTGACAGAGAGAGACCATTCAATCCATAGTACCAAT
The DNA here is from genome assembly GCA_001188425.1 of Eucidaris tribuloides. Classification (NCBI taxonomy): domain Eukaryota; kingdom Metazoa; phylum Echinodermata; class Echinoidea; order Cidaroida; family Cidaridae; genus Eucidaris; species Eucidaris tribuloides. The sequence continues at coordinate 29,774 of JZLH01S0098162.1, read as the reverse complement.
ACATATTACTGCAAATATCTCTTTGAGTCATGTTAACTCAACATCCATGGAGTTTTTCACTTTCCCTGTTTCCCTGCCTTGCTTAGAATTCAGTTCATATGAAACAATTCTGAATAATCAAAAGAGGTAGTTTACCTGTCATCAATTTGTATATGACTGAGTGAAAAAGTAATCTATACAGCTGATTACGTGCTTTAGAATAAGTGGTCTTAACATGAAAACACCTCCCTCATACCATCAACAGTTTACACAACAATTTAACACTTAATTTAGTTAAGTATACTAATATCTTAGCACTTCAATACAACACAATACAATGCAATTAGTTCTTATATAGCTCATTTCCAATTTGTAGAACTGATCATTGCACTTTACAACAAAAATAACAATAGAATTACAAGAACAGAAAATATTTTAAGTTCCTTTCTGAAGGTATGTACATATAGAAGCTGGAAAGCACAGCTCGTTAGGCAACTTATTTCAGACTTTTGGTCCACAGTAATACAAGCTGCACTCGCCAGCTTTTGTGTTTGTATGTGGTAAACAAACGCAAATTCCTCCGATCCTTACAATGACAAATAATGGTGTGAGCCAAAGTAAAAAACAGAAACGCATGGCGATGGAACAAATTACATGTATCACCAAAAATATAACTACAGTCAACTCCGCATACGTCGAAGTCGCGCAAGTCGAATAATCGTCTAAGTCGACGGAAATGAAAAGTCCCAATTTATCTCTTTAAGCTTGTATGTATTATCTATCTGCCTAACTCGATCTTTACATGTCAAATTATTGCCCGAGTCGATCAAAATTCCCAACACAATATCAACGAAGAACATTAAATTGATACTGTCTAAGTCGATTTTCACACCAATGTGCATAATCAATCACTGTCAAAAACAAAGCACCCGCCCACTGAATTCCAAAGATTGTTTACACAAGACATTCTTCGTTCCTCTATCTCCTCTTGTCGAAGTCACGCTCAATGTTTACTTCTTTACTAGCTGACATGCTTCCAACTTCATGATGCATCTGCACTATCCAAAACTTAGCAGTTGCGATGTTTTGTAATGTAGATGCACCTCTTGCGGTCTAGCCCATCCCCGAACAGGTGGTAACATGTTGTCTCCCTCTCTCCCTCTCTTTGTTTGTTGTCTATTATCAACCTCAGCTCGGGTTTCGTATTTCCGTTGGAATAAAAGAAAATGTCTTGTTACAGGACACTGCTGTGCCTTTCTTTCTAGTGGAATTTCCAGAATACCAAATCCACCAATGCAGGCAAATTTTTTCTAACATGTGCTATGTTGCAGTGTGTGCTTTCTTGGAAATGTCTTGGTAGTGTTGTGACAATGAAAAATCATATTTCACAGGCTATTAATACATGATGTAACTATAGTCGGCAAACACACATCAAATTTTTGTTGACTTATGCATAACTCGAATATCGCTTAAGTCGATGCATTTTACCCAGTCCTGTCAAGATCGACTTATGCGGAATTGACTGTATGTCATTAAGGAGTGTTCTGGAATGACTACAATAGAGATCAACAAAGGAAGAAATTCATCAGTTAAAAATAAAGCCTCATTAATATAAAATGATTAATATTAAAATATAACACATCAAGTGTTACATATCTGTACAGGATATCATATCATGTTTCAACCCTACATATTCATTTCCCCATATTCAAATACTGAACTCCCTTCACTTCTGAAGTGCATGTATTTTGTTGTCAGTACACATGTACATCTAGATTTACTATTAAAATTGATAAAACAGTTTCATAAAGTTCAAACTGATAAGTACTACTTGTTTTCAATCATGAATTTACACATAATGCACATAATTATACTGGTCCAATATTAGACTGCAAATTGACCATACCTGCAGAGTTCTTTTTGTTTAAATACATCACATCAAATAAGCCTCAGACATGAGACCACAGACTGGTCGGCAGTACAGCTGCCGACCTGGCAGTAAAATTTCCCTGATTTTGCACAAGGTTCTCTGGAAATTTATAGATCATCTCGCATTACGCTAAGCAAAGTTCAACATTTCTTTGATTGATCAGTTGATGAAATATTTTTACCTCTTGTAGTGCATGTGATTCATTAATATCTCTGCTTTTGATAAATCTAGCTCCTCAACATGAATATTGGCAGCTCTGCTGCAGAAATCTGGAAGAAATTATTCACATACACAACAAAAATGGAACAAGAAGCTTTCAGCTATGTTTTCCTAAATACATATATCACTTAGTACTATCACTACCACAACCACACCACCACCATCACATAATACTGATTATGATATCAATATTTGTCCCCCCCCCCGGTAACCTAATTGTAAACACCATCTGCCATAAAACCCCTACGCCCCCCACCCCCCACCCCCCCCCCCCCGAAAAACCCCCCCAACCAACAACAACAACAAACAAAAACAAAACATGAGTTGGTTATACAGCTACATATGAATACTTGTAGTGTGTCATACCATCAGAACACTCTTATAAGCCCCTATACTGATTACTTGGTCAAAACCTGAGGAAAATATCATTTGACTGATTTATAAATACAATATAATTATTTCTTTAGAAATAGAATTGTACCAATATTCAAC
>JZLH01S0098162.1:2558-17191 GCA_001188425.1 Eucidaris tribuloides | reverse complement strand
TTAAATGTTCATGTTGTGAAAATGCAAATAATAGTCTGGGTTTTACACCCAACAAACATGGTTGCAGACAGAGAAACCTAGAAAGGAAACGGATTAGAAGTCAGTGCAAGAGAGAAAGCTTCTACATGCTGGCCAAATGATAACAGAATTTTGCAGAAGTACTTACTTGAAGAACTGGAAAAGAAGTAGACGGTAAAGAACACAGTTTTGATGACAGTAATAGCCTGGAATGCACTCGGCCTATAAGTGGACAAATCAGCTGCGATTAACTGAAGTTGTTTGGAGGTTGCATAGCGCCAATCCCCACACCCCATCCTATGAGACGCCACTAGATGTCTGATGAATATAATTCATTAATATCAAAAATGATGAATGTCTGTCATTTTACAATCATGTTCTACTTCATGAAGAAGCTGCTGAGAAGGTATGAAAAGTACTTCTGTTAAAACTCTGTTCAAATTTGAAGATTTTTACAAGTTTTCTATTTATTGCATTTAGGCATCAACATTCACATGCTTAATCTGCGCAGTGTTGGAGTCGAGTCGCACAAGCTGCGAGTCCAAGTATGCCAGTCAAATAAAACCTTGCAAGCGAAAAATTGGACTCCGAGTCCAGATTCGACTTAAATTTTTCCAAGTTGTGGCCTTTTTACAATAACAAGAGTCCGTCAAAAAAGTTAAGACAATTTTGACAAGAGCAAACTTGAATAGCAAAATTGGTTCATGTTGGCCAGTTAACACAATCAAAAATACTTCTAGTGCTAAAATCATGCAATAGATGTAAAAAATGTATCCAACTGGCATGCAAGATTATGAAAATAAAAGCCTATTTGAAAGTCAGAAACAAACATTTTCACTCATGCGTAATATAAACAAAATGAATTGATTTTGTTGATGAATTCCTTATCAACTTTACGTGCATATCAAAGATGATATCAGTTAGAAAATGATAGAAAGGAAAGCATAAGCATTGATTTTTTTTATTGATGTTGTAAATTTAGAAACAAGATACAAGTTTGACCTATCTTAGAGCAGGGGTTATCCCACGCTGGCTTCTGGGACTTGATGTCAAAGTCTGTGTAGCATGAACCCATGATCACCGGAATGGTTTATTTTCAGTTCAAAGCATTCCTCAAGATGCCTCATGGAATCTCTTAGACGAAGTTGCTGGACATTTTGTAAAGATCATGATTTTGACGTCAGATTGATCGTAACGTCCAATCATGGAAATTTGACATGACCAGAATGTGAGTACAGTGGTTCTGCGCATCAAGAATGAGAGCTCTACAAAATATCAGAATCCAAGATTCATGCGCGACATTCAATTTTGCGGACTACATCTTGGCTCGCTATCTTGGTGCCATAGAAGCAGTAGATGGAGACTCTCTAGGATGATACACAGCTGCGTCATCATCAACTCTGCTCCAGTCAAAGAACAGGTTTGTAATGTTTTGTTTTAATTTTTGATGAGATGGCTTAGACCGATACATTGTTTTATCCTTGGGTAAAAGTCATGAAAATGAGAATAACATCATACATCAAACGTTAAGCACAAGTTCTAACATATTTCATGATATAAAAAATTCACAGCTTAAAATTCAAATGTTTAAATGAAATAAAAAAAATTAAGACATCTGTATAGTATAAAAAATATGTCCAAATTATACATTTACCAAAAAGAGCTTAGTACATTTAAATCGTATTTCCAAAAAAGGTTGAATGGGGCTTAAAATGAAAGACCTCAAAAATATTTGATTAGAAAAATGCACAAAAGAGGCCTGCATCAAATACGGTCTACCGTGCAACTATTTACTTTTCTGATATGAAATTGTCACAGGTTGGCTTGCAGTTTAATTGGACATTACTGCCTTATCAAATTCGTTCATTCTTTACAATAACAATGCACAAAAACGGTTGAAAAATGAAAAATAACTTACGAGATTTGCAACATGTGCGGACTGTTGCCCAGCGTAAGCAACACAAACCAAAGTCATGTCTGATCGTTTATTCCTAGAATCGGACAAGCTGGACAAATTAGTATGTATATAACACGGGTAGCATCTACTACACATTGTCTAAATATTGTTGATGGAAATTATTGCGATTGTTACATAAATTTCCTGAAAAAAAATGTAACTGCATCATTAGTATACATGTGACTAAGTCTAAAGTCTAGATCCCCGACAGTCCGTGCACTTGCTTGTATAATTGTCCGGGAATATGCGGACAACTTCAGCCATCGGCATGCGATGTCCTGAGATTCCTGGACATTCTCGGTAATCTCGGAATGTCATACAGAATCGGGACTCTGTAAAAAAAATCGCGCCGACGATATTGCGCTGTCCCCGTTTATCAGGACAGTCGCTATACTAACCACTGAACTCTGTACACTACGTAGTGTAGAGTTCAGTGATACTATTACATCGGACATTCCTGGTTTACGAGCGTGCGCCCATATTGCGCCGTAATGTTAAACCAGTGTACGCGGCGGTACTGCACACTATCGCTGACAAAATTTGTGATCATTCAGGCTCCCTATTCTTACATTCTTGATCACACATACGGGCAACACATGTGTAACGAATTGCCTCCGAACATTTTGAGATTAATATTTGGAACTACTTTATCTTTATCTGCAAATTGAACCTTTTTTTTTTTTTAATTATTTTTTTTTTTCCGGGCGCGTGTCGCCCGGAATTTGCACGCGTCGCATCAAGAGCTCCTGGAATTTGCACGTGACGCGCGCGACGCGTGTTTTCTACACTGACGAGAACACTGGTAGTAGTAGTAGTTAAAGTAGTGATTATAGAATAGTCTTAATAGTAGCTGTACAAGTAGTAGCAGTAGCTATCCAGATACCAGCAGCAATAGAAGAAGTAGTAGTAGTATTAGTAGTAGTAGGAGTAGTAGTAGCAGTAGTTATAAGAGTAGTGCTTGTAGTATAAGCAGCAGCAGCAGTCGCAGCATAGACTTAGTAGTATTCAATCTATTATTGTCAACATAGTGGTAATTAGAGCAATCCGTCTGCACGCAGCCGGTGGGTATGCCTCCGCACCCCCATCCAATTCTAAAATTGAAATGCATCACTCATGTATGTATGTATTCAATCCGACTTTAAGTCTTTAAAGTTACCATGGAAGTAAATCGAGATGAGATACAAGTTCCTGTGACCTTTAACCTTTCAACTCCAAACTCTAATCAGTTCATCTTAACCTCATAAAACATACTTGATCCAAGTTACATCATCATCCAAACATGTAGCGGTAATGAGCCTTAATTAGACATGTATGGGGTCTTGTGACCTTTGACCTTTCAACCCCGAATCTAATCAGATCGTTGGTGTCTTATAACACTTACTTCATCTAAGTTACATCAATATCCAATAAGCCGTTCTTAAGTTATCGTAGTAAAACACCAAGTATGGGGCCTCATGACCTCCGACATTTGAAGTACATGGAAGTAAACTGTGATGAGATACAAGGTCCTGTGATCTTGTATCTTTCAAGTCCAGAATCTCATCAGTTCATCAAAGCCCCATAATATATACTTCATTCAAGTTACATCAATATCCGATAAGCCGTTCTCATGTTATTGTGGTTAAAAAAACAAGTATGGGGCCTTATGACCTTTGACCTTTCAACCCTGAAATATGATCAGTTCATTCGTGCCTATTAATTCATACTTCACCCAAGTTACATCAAAATCCGACAAGCCCTTCTCAATTTATCGTGGTAACAGGTTCAAATCAGACATGTTTTAGGCCCTGTGACCTTTCACTTTCAACCCCAAAATCTAATCAGTTCATTGTTATCTCATGGAACATACTTGATCCTCCATCAAAATCTGATCAGTCGGTCTTAAAGTTATCGCGGTTACGAGAACCGGTAACGGATGGATGGACAACCCGAAAACATAATCAGGCCTGTGAGTGGGGTTTGAAAAAAAAAGCTGAAAATTTACCTTGCGTATTTACTTCTCGTCTTTTGTTTCTTAGAGGTATCTTGCTTATCACCGTGCTCTGGAATGTCTTTATGCGCTCGTTTGAAAGTCTCTAGTTTCATTTTGGTTTTTGAAGAAAGAACAGTTGACTGTTTCTTCAACCCTATTCATTCTTTTAGAATTTTTGTAAGGAATGTAGATATCTAGACTCTACGCCCTATTTTTGCAAGCATTATCGCACAACACCCATCAGTCTCATGCAATTAATTCAAGTGTCTTTTTTCAAGTTTATTTCTACATTTATTTGGGGGGGAAAAACCCTTTCATCTTTCATGTATCTCCCATAGGTGTCAGGAAATAGAATAACAATTTGAGGATAACATGCTCACATATTTCAACATGTATGCATGTGCATGAGTGGCACAATCCTTGAACTTGACTAGTGTGATAAATAAAATAAAATGATGAACTGAGAAATAGAATTAGAAAGATCTCACAAATCTAAGGAATCAAAACAAGTCTCTGTATTTTTAGGCTATGAATAATTAATTTCATAAGCTCAATTCACTTAAATCATGATCCAGCCAACTAAGAATTTGAAGACTGAACTTAACTTTAAGTATTGCTTACATTTTACATGTTGTTGCTTACCAGGAAGCATTGTGTTTAAAAGATTCAGATTGGGTTTTTGGTCACATGCTGCACAAACTATGCTTTTCTTGTATGTGATCCATACTTGATTTCTTTCACAAAGAATACACATGGCAACGTTAATCTTCCTGATGCTATCGCCCAGCCGCTGCATATGCCCATCACGATTCAGGGTGTATTCCACGTTCCACCCAGCCGGCAGCCCCAGGCCGGTCCGAACATTTCCACGCATTAGAAATGTGTTGCTGCACTTTTTATCCTCATCGATATCCAAAGTCAACCCTCTGAACGATCACACACTTATGTTCAACAGACATTTTGAAAGTCACAGAAATATTTCCAGTAATTCCAGAATCTAAACACCAAAGTTCCAAACACTAAATTTCTAAACATCCCGAACACGTGAACTGGTTGATTCACTCGCGATCTTACGTAACCAAGCACGCAATGATTTCCCTGTGCTATAACATTGAGTGTATGCGATTTCCGTCCACTGACAATGCATACAGATTGACGGGCCTATGCCAACACCGGCCATGGTGCAATCCTCAGTTCTACGGTATTTTAATGCACGCAGTGCGGAGTGGTTTCGAAGCTTCGCGACGGCAATATATGGGCCCCGTACCATGTATATTCACAACACACACACTCTGCTTGCATCCATTTCACTAGACTTGTTTTACAGCCGTTTTGGATAAAAAAGCAGAATTTGGACTTGGAAAAAAAGCGGAAATGAACACAGGAAAAAAGCGGAAATTGAAATCAGTCAGAAAAATGAAAAAAGCGGATTTCCGCTAAAAAGCGGAGATTTCACATGCCTGCATAATGCCTCCAACAACTTCGTAGCAGAGGCATAATAATAGTACAAATTTGATCATAACAACTACCTGTCAATACTCCTTTACAGATGATTGGTAGTTTGGTAAAATTCTTCAACCAAATGATGTCCTTTATCGTTACTTGAGGAGAAACATTTGGAGGGATGTATCTGACGAACTGAGGATCAGACTTCTTATATTCCTGCATTTCTGGGATGGATGGTATATCAAAATTGCTCAATCTGTAACAAAAAACAAAAACAAAAGGTCTTGTTAATTTGATTTGGAAAAATATTCTCACCTTAGCAATTGACAGCAATTTTAGAGCAAACTTCAATGAGCCAGGCAATGTAACGATGGATCCACGAGCATTTTCTTTTGTTAAGGTGAATGACAATCTTTTCTTTCATTCCTCCACTCCAAGCAAAATAATTATACATATATTTACACTTTTCTACTGCCAAACGCAATTGTGATAGGGTGATTATTTTGAGGTCTTGACACATTCTTGTATCAGATGTAAAACAATTGTACCTCTGAACAATGGATTGTGGTATAATTAAAACGTTGATAGGATAGGGTACTTTTTCATAAATGTAAATTCTAATTTAGTAAAAGAAGTGAAGTAAGAGGAATCAATTTCTTTAAAAAAAGTCTCAAGAAATATCAATAAATGGTCATCTAGTGGGACCCAAGTTTTGGTGGAAATACCTGAGTTTAGTATATTTATCTTCAGTTGTGTACTGAATGTTGATTGCCAATTACTTTATAAATGCCAAAATATATTGGTCATGCACCCAATTTAATACAATACCACATTAAATACATGTATGCATACAGTGCTTAGGCAAACCCATTTCTCTCAGCACTTTACAAGGGTTTTAAATGATGCACAATGTTACACAATAACACAGAACTACATGTATATCATAAAAACAAAATTAAAAACAAAATCACTTTGAGAACAGGGTGGCAGTTGAGCATAGATTTGAATGTTTTTGTGTTGCAAAACGAGCAGATTTCAACTCGGAAATCTCATCAGTTCATTGTTGCATTATAATACAAACTTGACCTATATATTATTAAAATCTGTTCAGCTGTTCATGATTTATCATAGTAATCAGTTTGCATTAGACCCTTTGAATTTTGACTTTAGAACTTCAAAATCTAATCAGTTCATTGTAGCATCATAGCACATACTTGATCTTAGATTTATTTCTTGAGTTATTGTGGTAATGAAAACCAATAAATGACGGACAGATGGACAGACAGGCGAGACTGAAGGACGGACAGATGGACAAACCAAAAACAAGATGCTTCCTGCAACTTCAGTATGGAGGCACAAAAACAGTTTCAACACGTTATTATAGCACTCAACATACTTGTATGCCATATCCACAAGACTGGCCATCCGTCTCCGTGACGTCCTAGAGTGGTTACCAAGTTGTGGTGAGTCTATTGTTAAGACAATGCCTTCATAAAGAGAAATAATAAAATATATATATACTATATATGATGGAGAATTGGAAAAAAGTCCATTTGTATTGACAGTAACTTGCACATACTTTCCTTTAAAAAAATAAAGACTTTACTGCACGAAAATGCGCCTTTGTGTTATGACCTCAAACTTTGAGAAACTAGGACGAAAGCCAAAGTGATTCACTAGAATTCCTGCACAGTGCCTGAAAATGAGCTGTAGTCGATTTGGAACAAATGCAACACAATTGAGAAGTGATTTTTTCCAGGTACGATCTATCAATCAATACAACTTTATAGTCAGTAGTATTTCATCTGAAAATGAGACACACTCACATTTAAGAAATGGTAGGGTGTGTGGGCTGCAAACTCTGAATCATCAACTTTATAGTCATAGTCACTTTCATGTGAAAATGAACACATCACATTTAGCAAAGGGTAGGAGTGTGTGGCTGCAAACTCTGAAACATACCCCAATAGCTGAGAGGGTTTGAACCAAGGCTAAAACTAAGATGCCCTCTACAAATCGGGGACTCTTGGAACTATGAGAATTTTACGAACTGACAGTTACCAACCTATTATGACAGTAACAAATCAATGTGGCTCAGCAATATAATTGACAATAATCACAATGTCCTCACTACATTGGGGAACATCTGATATCGCTCCAATGTGGTAACCTCTTCAATTTTTTTTTCATGCTATGCTATGGCAGCAGCCAGTGTAGCAGCCTGGTGGCTCATTGGTCAACAGTTGGTTGAGGATTCATTCACTATTCACACACAGCAGACACAGAATTTCATACGCTTGCATATTACGAAGTCACATCCCCCCCCCCCCCCACGTCCTCCATATGTAATACACATGTTTGTATGGTTTGTTGAATCAATCACACTTGGACAAAATAGTGAATTATAGCCATGGATTTCAAGTGGCACAGTGCTTGGGATCCAAATGATTTTCGGGCTAACAAAACAAGCGATAATACCCAGACGCGCCAGAACACTTTTAGTTTTGGAGGGGCAAAATCTCGATGGGGGCACATTTATGTGACAGTGTGAGATCCTCGGTATGGGGATGGTGTGGGCAGGCGCGGTTCTAGAGCAGAAATTTTAGGGGATTTTATAGGGGCTTGACGGAAACATGCAAGGGAGCGTAGCGACCGAACGGGGGAGGGTGTGGGAGGGGGGATACCCCCGTCCACGGCACGAAATTTTTGAAAATAGACATAGAAAAGACGTGATTCTAGGCATGGTAAACACATATTCTAAAGGTATATTTTATAAGTAGAGACTTTTCGTAACAATAGAGTATAGCAGTTGTGTTTATAAAGCATTTAAAACAAATTTCTAGGGAATTATTAAACATATAACTTATGAAAACTATTCATTTTACTAAGTACGAGCAAAGCAAGCGAACGCTTTACAACGTATGCAGATTTTCACGTCTGATCAATTAATTCTTGTACATGTATTGCGCTATATCTAAATAACAGAAGTCACATTTGTCATGCAATATCCTTTCAGGAACATTTTATTTATGTACATTTATATGCGCGAATGACCCGAGAGAGAGCTCATCATTGTAAATTTTCATTTCTCATGAAAGTATACGTATATATCACAATCGAGTGATGCGCGCTCACTCGCCAATATGTATTATTCTTTGAATAATAGAGATATCATTTGCATTGGTGAGCCACATTCATTTTGCCATTCGGTTTTAGTCTGAAATGTATTCATTAAAAGCTTAAACGTGACCGCATTGTTCGATCAATGAAAAATATTCTTATATTGCTAGAAAACTTAGAAGAAAGGGAAAAATGAAAAGGTTTACTAATGGTATGTTTCACGGGGGCATTCTCGTCGAAGGACAAAAGGCCACCATCTATACACTAAATTTACTTAGAAGTGTAAGTTCCTGTTAGGGGCGAAAATTTTGCATTTTTCAGTTATGAAATTGACAATTTTTGTACAAGAAACTTGCCTTTGTTGCTCATTTTGGTCTTTAATACTATACTTGATTATTTTTAACTTTTCAGACGGGGCACCACCCCCCCCCCCTGGGGGGGGGGCTTATTTGCGGGGCAAGTGCCACTCCGTGCCCCCCCCCCGCCCGACTCCCCCCTTCCGTGCGCTGACTTGATATTACCACGAAAATGAAGAGTCAAATGTGTCATATAAAGAACGGTGGTTGGTCAATCGATAAAAGATACACTCTCGCGCCAACTTGGACTCAGGCAAGTCGACACGGAAACGGGGGTTTTTAGCGGCGGCGCCAATACTATACTCGCGCATTATACCAGTAGGTCCCCGCCCCGCGTACCGACTTGGGCTGCCGCCTCTCAACGTTTTTTTTTCTATTTCTCTTGCGGGGTAGTTGTTATACAAAAGACAGACACATTGGGAGCTCACCTATTTGTGAGCCTACTGCCTTTAAACAGTACAATCAACACTCTCTCTCAGCGCCCGGACGAACAGTGCTTTGTGATACCCTTCCATCAAACTAGTGTTCTTCCATGATTTTAAAGTCAACTCTGCTTTGCGCATCACGAAAAAAACAAGCACTTTGGCGACTAGTGCACATGGCAATAGTACCCGATACGGCAATCACGCCAGTGCCGAGCGCTTTTGGATACTTGCAAGATACTATTCTGCCAACTATGGGGATTCCTGTGCACTAAGACCCCCTCTTGTGAACTCATTCACTCCGGTTTTTTGAATTGCCTGTGAATGGGCTTACCCACCCCCAACATAGTTCGTGAAATTCGGCAAATGCTTATTTATGCTCACATGGTCGCACAGGGGCCCCAGAAATTACCGCAAACTTTTCAGAAAAACACCCTGCAAGATTGCAGATCTAGCTACAGGATTCAATACCACCGAGGCAACACAAAGGATAATGGAAATTTGCTCTATGTGTATAAGGACCCGATCTTTCTTCATCTACATTAACAGCTTGATGGCTTATTACCAGTCCTTATAGCCTTATGGCTCAGCGAGCTGGTGGAAAAAGTTCCCTTTGCGTATAATTTTAAGTCGTCGTTTTGCTCATATGCCTCCTTTATGCGTTAGTTTCTTTATTTCAATTATATAATAGTGGCTCTGAATATCGAAAATGGCTGATAGCCTCCCCTCCAATTGTGAGATGAATATGATATCATTCATTATTTCATGAGGTAATGTTATCATGGCACTTATTAAGAGGGTGGATTTCTGCAGATCAAATTCACTCAAATTATCGACCAATATTGACAATTTCTGACAACAACTTTAATCACCAGCATCTCCTTTGTACTTACAGGGTGTGACAATGATGACCTAACTCTCATCATGCCAAAGTCAGAAATATGCACTACACAATACACACAATGTCCATAGAGCTGTATAATTTCCATGGCACATTAACAGTTAAGGCTAGCACAGCAAGCTCTCCATATTTAACACATCACTGCAATATCCCCCAAAACCCTTCATGTATCTCCTTGCAATAAATTTAGTAAATAATTACATATGGTCATACAAAAAAATGATTGTGATCTACAGATTGCATTATCACCACACAATCTAATTTTGCTCTACAAACCTCTCGCTGTAGCCTTTTCTCCTTCAACATTGGCGCATCGATGAAATGCTGTTGGCGCAATGCACACTGGGAAACTGATGGGTAGACCTAATATGGTAGTGGATAGATCTTGCTGGGAAACATCTCGGAGAATTCTGGGTCGCAGACGATACCTGAAGATAGTAAAAAAAAGAAAAGAGAAGCTTCTAAAGATAATGAGCAAAATTATACTCTTTGTCATGAAGTTTAGTTTTGGTTGATCTGTCAAAATTTTCATCAATCTTTAACACAGTATGGTATTTTCACAATGGACTTCAGAAAACAATTCACTCTGTAGAAGACAAGATTTTGATTTTATTTTTTACTGTGAAGGGATTTTTTATCTACAAGTACTTTATAAAGTTAAAAATTTTCCCCAAAAAATACATTTCAAGGCAATCCATCATATACCAAAATCAACATAAATTAATCCTGTACCAATGTGGTATGTAATTGAAGTGTGAATATGCATGCATGAGTGAACATAGTAATTTAACAATAGCCACATCTGAAAAAGAAAACTGTAAATATGGAAGATCTAGCCATTGAAATGTTAATGAGCATGTCATCCTGTAGTGTCCAGTTGAACAATTAAAACAACAAACCTCTTGATGAATCAAACTTCTACATCCTTGATGCATGGAGAACATCTTGACAGTGGAGACTACCCATCCTAACTAATTTACCACCAGGAGCAGACCTACTTCACAGATCTTGGGTTATATTGAATAGTCTCCTCACTGGTGTCTGCAGGTACATCTACAACTTGAATGGGTGGGAGGGGGGAAAGGGTTCACTTGAATTATAATTCCTACATGTATGTACCACATTGCAGTCAAAGATAGAGGGCTCTGGAAATGGCTTGAGGAAAAAAAAATTGAGGGTCTCTGGAATTGGAGCTAAGACCTTAAAGACCTCAAAATGCTATGCTTCTAGAACAGCGCCATAATGCTATATGGGCCAAATTCATGGCACCAAAAACCTCATTGAGTTGGGGGGGGGGGCAGAATTGGTCGTGAAACTTAAGTACATTGCTCTACAGTATTCGTCTCGGGATGCATTAAAACACATAATGGCAAAGTTTGGAGTCTCTGGAACTGAACAAAATTAAACATTTCTGTGAATTTTGAAATTTAGGGCTGAAAGTGGGGGTCTGAACCATACATTTATACTGAGTGCACCCCCAGGGTTAGCTTGTGGACCAACAGACCAGACTGCACACCACGTTATTACAGAGTGAATCATCCTTGGACTGCCTTTAAGACAAAACCCTTGATTGAAATAGAGAGCTGGTTGCAACAGAATGCCTGGCTGCCTCATATGAAAAAAGGAGGGGGGTAATGTGTGATTGTGAAGTCCTCATAGACAGCATTTACACAGTGATACTAAGACTATGATCCTTTGACTTCATCTTTTCTTTGTATTTGTACTGAGTACAGATACTAACCTTTTGAAGGCCTTCCTGCTCTCTTTAAGTGTGTGTTCTTCATCAGACCCAGTTGCATAGTAATTGATGAACCATGTGGGTAGTTTGTGATGGGCTTCCACTTCAAAATCATCTAGGCATACAAACTTGTCTGAGTGTGATGCCATTGTTTCTTAATGAGATGGCACTGGAAAGTGATTTGGAGAATAAAAGAAAAATCAGTGAAAAACCAAACCAAGCCAAACAAAAATCAGTCAAGACATTCCTAAACTTTTTGTGTGTGTGCGATTTTGTCTGCGATAGCTTAATCTAACATAATTATCAAATCCATTATCATATCTAAGTATACCTTTCAGATAAAACAAACTGAAGTTTCATTGATAAATTATAGAAACATTTTGTGATTTGAATACTTTGTATAATGAATGAATTGCACAATTCTGAGTAGAAGTTTGAAAGCCCCCAAAAAGTCCTACCAGATTTAAAGATTCAAAAATTCAAAATGATTTATTGTCTGTCAAAAAATAGATTCTACTGGCAAAATACCCATGAGCAAAAAAAATAACACATCAACAATTATTACAAGCTGGTATTATATTATTCATAAAATACCCACACAGAATATACACAATGTGACATTATAACTGAATTAAAATGCCAAGTGCAGTTTTGGTCAATCCAACAACTTTTTTGTTAATCTTTTGCAAAGTGATATTGTATTGTCAACCCACACATCAGAAAACAACTCTCTCCCACCTCCCTGATCCAACCTACAAGTGAGAAACTGTGGTGTTTAAATTATCGGAAAGTAGGTAGCTGACGTACATTATCATGCAAATTTATTTCAGGGGTCCCCCTCCCCCAACATTTTACATTTTGAGTAATTTCTGAAATATAGAAGAGTTTCAGAGCAAGCCAAATTTTCAGGGCATTGATTGATGTCTATCTAAAAACATTAATGGCAAAGAATTTCATTTTACCATACTATACCTGGCTAGCTACATCTAGGCATAGCTAGGGCAGTGTTCATGTATGGAAGTATGGTGCAGCTTGGACCTCGCGAGGCTGTCGTCCACACTTTCACAGCTATACTTTAGCTAACCAACAGTTGTTGACACTATAATATTATTATTGCTTTGTCATCATTTCGGATGACAGGGACTAGAAAAGCGAACTTAATCACTGTTACCCGCAGGCATCCACCCCGTGTAATTTGCATATGGATATGTGCAATTTAACATTGAGGTCACTATACATGTAACATTTACCATCCAAGTTAGTCACAAATGGGCCAATAACAACCAAAGAAACATTTAACTTCATTTGACCTTTGACCTACATATGTGACCTTTGACCCCCAAATTACATTGAGGTCTCTGTTATGCATCTACCACCCAAGTTTCGTTACAAATGGGCTTGTGGTTAGAAAGTTACCTAGTTTGGGCCCTTATGGGCCCTGCCCCCGTGGGGCCCCCCGGGGGGGGGGGGGGGGGGGCCTGGTGTACCATTCCAGGAACCCTCTATCCCCTCCCCCTGAGGATCATTCCCACCAAGTTTGGTCTAAATCCGTTGATGTGAATGTGAATTATTCCCATAGGGCCCCATCCTTAACTTTTGCCCCCTTTAGGGGCCAAACCGGGCCACCCTGGGCATTGTCATGAGGAACATTAATGTAGCACATACAGAGGTATCTACACACAAAGTGGCTTACCTAAACTATTTCTGGATCTAGAGAAGATGTTTGAAAACTACCTACTTTTGGCCCTTTAGGGCCCTGCCCCTGGGCCCCCAGGGGGGCCAGTTGTACCATTTGAGGACCCTTGAATTCCCACCCCCTAAGGATCATTCCTGCCAAATTTGGGCCAAATCCAATTATGAATTTTGAAGAAGAAGCTGAAAATGTGTAAAAGTTTACGCACGACGCACGACAGACGACGGACAAAAAGCGATCGCAATAGCTCACTTGAGCCTTTGGCTCAGGTGAGCTAAAAGCCGAAACTAATGTCGAGTTCGTTCTTCTGCTTTCAAAATTGAGAACAAAATGGCTGATCGATCACGAGGCGCTAGGGCGCGCGTGCCGCTTTTTTGAGCATCCAGTTTGGGCATCGATGTCAAGATTGTGTCACTACATAGACCTTCATCCATATAATCGAGGAAAGTGCATAATTTCTTTATTTTTCTTTAATTTGGGGTGCTATGGCTACCCCAATTCTACCCCATTTTATGTCTGCGTACTTTTAGTAGTTTTACACGCACTACGCCTGAGCTCCAGCCCTGCGGGCCGGAGCTCCCTGGGTTATCCTAACTGAAGCTAAAGGTTTGACACAAAGTTCATTGACCTTTGACCCTTGACCCTAAATGTTGACCCCTGTGACTCTACCAAATATTTGTCTTTTGGTTTTGAACCTAACCACCAAATTACAACAGTGAACACTCCTTACTGAACTTACAGAAAATGGAATTTTAGGACAAAGTTCATTGACCTTTGACCTTTGACCACTGTGACTCTACCAAAATTTATGTCTTTTGGTTTTGAATCTAACCACCAAATTACATCAACAGTGAGCACTCCTAACTGAAGTTATAGGCCGAAAACAAGATTTTGGGACAAAGGTCATTGATCTTTGACCCTTGACCTTGACCCCTGTGACTCTACCAAAATATTTGTCTTTTGGTTTTGAATCTAACCACCAAATTACATCAACAGCTGAGCACTCTTAA
>JZLH01S0098156.1:6190-16811 GCA_001188425.1 Eucidaris tribuloides | reverse complement strand
CCAAAATGAGCCTATTGCAAAATTTGTTTAAAAAACAGCGCAAAAAAAATTAAACTAGACATAAAAATACTATCAAACATACGCAATTTTCAAATTTTCATACACAATTCTCAAATTTTCGGCGCGCTTTGCGCGCAAACAAACACATTTTGAAAATTTTCGGCGCGCTTCGCGCGCACACATAGACAATTCTAAAATTTTCGGCGCGCTTTGCGCGCAAACATATGCAATTTTCAAAGTTTCTTCCATCACTATTCGCTCAAAAAAAAAAACCTTCCAAAAAACTAGACCCGCCCCTGTGTATCAATTATTCACTATCTTCGTAAATCATTAAACTGCATTACACAACATAAACAGCTTATGTCGGTACGTCGGGAGTTTGTCGGTACATTCGGGTGCCTTGCCCCCCCCCCCCCCCCATGGCAAAAAGCTGGCTACGCTACTGCTTAGGCCTATGTGCAATGACATGCAGATTCGGAGCCTGCGAAACGACTGACACTGGCCCAACAAATAAAGAATTAAATAATCTTCTCTCTTGGTTGTATCGTTCTTATTGTTTCTTCATAGTGATACAATATTCCGGACAATACATTATTGCGATATATAGAACTATACATTCTACAGGCCTATAAAAGAGGTAGGGATGTTTACCTATTCAACATATTCAAATGGAGTACTTATTTTTTCCCCGTTTTTTTTTCCTCCTTATATTCCAACAAAGTTTCTGTTTTTCTTCATTGTCATTTTCGTACAGGTTTTGATGTCTCAATTTGGGGGCAACAAGGCGGGCAAGAACTTGTAAATTTTGAGAGTAATTTTGAGAAACGTTATAGGGGGAAATAGTGCTGTTTGGTTTTTTGTTTGTTTGTTTTTTTGTTTTTGTTTTTTTTTAAATAATACGATATTTTCCGATGATAACGTCCTGCCTCAATCTCACGAATATTTTCACAATTTGAAATAATAAAAAAAAAGTTTGAACGATTTATTGAAATATTTTTTTGGTATATTGAGTTTTCAGTTGGGCAAATATATAGTAATCATGATCTGATTATGTTTATCCCCATGTCCTCAAGTCAGCAAAGACATTTAATCTTAATCTTCGAGATTTGACATGGTTGTAATCCACACCAGTGACGTAGCAGCGGGCGGGGGGGGGGCGGGAGAGACTGCTGTAAAAACAAATCAGCTGTTCGGAAAATCCCCACCACGGGAATTGATAGGAGAGGAGCACTTTGAAGCACTTAGTTAGGGAAGTTTGGCTCTGCCCCCCCCACCCCGCGCCCCTAGAAAGGATTGGTCCACGTGTGTTAGTGCCGAGGACATTATTCACTCAATAGAGAGCTGCAACGCGGTTTATGGTAGTATTCCGGGGGTTATTCCCACGCCACCTGACTCCCAATCACCGCGCCCCAGCTTGCTGCTTGTGGTTGTCGTAGAAAGTTTGCAAAAGTTGATTGCATTCTTTTTTTCATACTATCTTCATCCTTATACAAGTGCAGGCCGGCCAACCTCAGCGGTCGGCGTCACAGAGGAGGGCTGTGGGGGGGGGGGTTTGCGCTCTTTATCTGTCTATGTGGGATTTGTTAGTGTTGTTCGGCCAAATTCGCACGTTGACCGGGGATATTAAAGAGAGACTTTTCGGCTGCATTTGGCCGCGAAATTTTATTTGGCGGTCGCCATTTTTTCGGAATGCCCCACCCCCCCGCCCACCCGGCAATGCCTCTAACCTGTGTGTAGTAAACCTGTGCAAATGTTACACAGGTTGTCGTCACTGTTTGGCAGTTCTGTGAGATTTACACTTGTTGTCATTTTGTTACAGCGTTGGTAGTTATGGGTTTTGTTTTTTTACACAACTGTTTTTTTTTGTGTGAGCGATTTAGTGCCTTTTGCAGGTTGTTGGCCGTGATTTTTTTGGCCTCCCCATAATTTTCCCGACAGATTTCGCCCGCACCCTCAAATTTTTACGCTGGGCCGCGCTGGCTGCGGCCCCGATTTTTTTGCTGCGCTGCATAACCCCTTGATAGTTTTGATGATAGCGACGAAGAGCCCCCCCCCCCTTCCCCGAATCGGGGCCGAACTTGGTGGATGATTGCGGTGGATCGTCAATGGAACCCCCCCCCCCAAATCACACGTGGCGCTGATGCGGGGGTTTAGGGTTTACCCTCCCCTTAGGCTGCAGGTGAGAATATCATTTAAGCAACTTTAAGAACACAAATTTAGCCCCCTGTGATATAGATGATACTGGACATACTGGCAGCTCAAATTTTTTGCGTTACTTTGCTCGCTTGAACATTGATATTTACGGTATTGTTTCAGTAGGGATGTCAGGAAAAATCACTTATGTTGTTTCAACTTATCCAAAATCGCGAGAGGGGGAAACCTGCCTCTCGGTCCTTCACCACTCGCGCTCCGCGGCTTCTGTGAAGCGTTCTTGTCATCGACCCCACCCCCATTAAGCAAAGTGCGACTTCGATCTCCTGACGATCAGTTTGTTAGAAGTTAAAATGGTCCACGATATCCCTACCCGGCAAAACACACAAACACATTGCACACACCACGGTGCAACAGACGTGCACACCACAGACCAACAACACACAACACACACACACACACACATCACACACAACACACACAACACACACACACACACACAACCACCCACACACACATCCAACGACCACATCATACACACACACACCGACACTAACCACACCACCAACACCGCACACAACAACACACACCCAAACACACACACCCCACACGCCAAAACAACGACATCAGACGAAGCGAACACACACACACCCACCAAACACCACACGAACCCAAATCTTCAACCAGCGGGATGTCATTCTTTCTGCTGGCTTATGGGTATTGAATCACGAGAATATGGAAAGTCCACCATACTTTCAGATGAGACAACATACACTACAAATCCAGAAACATGATTATGAAAATCACACCTTTATATTTATTGACACCATAAACTATATTTCATTTTCAAAATGAATTATACAATAATATAAACAATAATGATGGCTATCACCCACTGATGTAAAATACTATTTTCTAATATATTTCACTTTTCATTTATTTGTGCGATTTTAAAACAAATTTAGAACAGCTGCATGGTATTTTCTTTGACACTGGTGTAAAAATTATTTTCAGTGGTTTCAAATATACTTCATTTTCAAATCATTTGTGTATTTTCAATAGAACAGCTGCAAGGTACGGATCTTCTTAGATACCATCAATTTGATGATATACAAAATACAATTTAAGATAGCTTACAACAAAGCTAAGCAGCAAAAGCAAAATGAGGTAGAGAAAGGAAGTGTTTCCTCAGTCTATACTCCCACGTCAGTCATGCAAAACTAATTGACTGAGGGGGAAAATACCTTTGAAAAAAATTGAACCAACTAAACATACTAACTTCTGGAGAAAAAAAAATGGAACCAGTTTTTACTTTAATTATTGAATACTTGTGAGGATAAACCTGAACCACAATAAAAAGAAATACAAGACTTTCAAATTGTTCATGATCCCATCAGCTGTGAAAGAATGTAAACTGTTTAAACTATTTTTATTATATATTTTTATTTTACGTTGCATGTCTTTTCATGAACAAATTTTATACTGTAACTTAACAAGTTAATGTCATTGATACCATTTATTGATACCATAAACTATACATGTAATTCAGAATTAATTACTGGTGTAAGATATAATCTTCACTGGGTATTTGGTTTCAAATATATTTCATTTTCGATTTATTTGTGCATTTTAAAACACATTTAGAACAGCTGCATGGTATCCTTTTAGATACCATCACATTGTTAATATACAAATCACAAAATACATTTTCAGATGAGCTAACAACTAAGCTAAGCACAAAGTGCTACACGAGGTAGAAAGAGAAAGTGATTGTATACTCCCACAAAATGAGTCATGCAAAACTAATTGACATTTGTACAAAAATTCAACCAACTAAACAAACATACTAAACTTTGGGAGACAAATTTACATATTACAACTTTAAATATTGAATACTTGTTAGAATAAACCTGAACCACAATAAAGAAGAAAGACAAGAATTTCCATTCATTGTCCCATCAGCTGAGAAAGAATGTGAAACTGTTAAATAGCATGATTGGTGGTAGCCCTCAACTTGGGCTGAAACTATTCTAGAATCATGTAAACTACGCAAGAATTCTGCTGTGAACATCTTGTGGTTAAAATAACCACAATAACATTGATAAATATTTAGTTATTTTTTTACTTTAAATGGCACAAACGTTTCAAATACTAATGAGAGAGCCTCGATCTTTGCAGTCACATGTCACGTAGGTGAATATGTATTCCAATGTTACAGGCTTATTATGCATGCACAAATACCACAGCTGTGCAATAATGAATGACAATACCTCCACCCCCCCCCCCCAAAAAAAAGAAATCAAAAGGTCCACATTTTTACCAAAGACATCTTTTCTTGAGGGCCTTTTAACAATGACATGACAATGATGACATGACATTTTTGCTGTTATTTCATTGTGAAAAAGGTCCAAAATATTACGGTGACGACCAACCCAGAAAAATAATCCTGGATACACCCCTGCAAAATATTTCAGTTTCATCGCAGAAGTACGTCTGTAAATGCCAATATTTCAATATTTCTGGTTATTTGTTCAAGTTGAAACTTCCATATCATGTTAGGCATGAATGTTTTGAATACATTCCAAATTTCAGCTCAAGATAATTTTGCAAACACCCGTGTTACAGTTTTGAACATCAACTGTCTCAAATGGATTTCTTCAATTTTCTCAAGAAAATACCCAACATTTCTACACGTTTTTGGTACATATTTAGCTTGAAACTAAAGGAATATAACCTGAAAGCCACAAGGAAATCAAATGTATAAAACGGGAGATATCAATGCAGAAAGAACTGTCCGGTAAATGGAACAGCCTAGCATCAGGGAGCGAATGAATGAATGAATGATTACGTAAGTGGGCTAAAAGGCCATAGCAACCAGAAGGCTGTGTAAACACCTGTCATACTCTTGAAAGATCATCATGGGGTCATTGCAGACATCTACTAACTGTGAACTGGCTTATTACTGTAAATATGTCAGCATACATGATATCACATTCACAAAGCACCTCACTCTCAGCCGCAGAAAGAATGCGGAAAGAAATTTAACATCACTGTTCTTTACGTGTGTCCACACTATTTTGCTGGTGACTGTGTCTTTTCATGAAGTAGGTCTGGATGAAGAACTTAATGAAGAGCAGAAGGACGGATGCGTATCCAAAGGAACCCACAATAACCGTAAATATCTCTACATGGCAAGGCACCCCACTTACGAAAAATGCCCAAGCGGCGTAAAACTGTACATAAGTGCCAACCATTAATTGGATGATCTGTATTGAGGTAATGACCATGGCAATGCGTTTAGGAACTCTGACACCTACGACACGAAGACCGTAGTACGAATACATGATTGAGTGCACGTAGACATTCATGAGCGCAGAAAGGAAGAGCGTTGGGTTTCTATAGGCGTAGGTGTGGTACCCAACAAGGAATGTGATGATGTGATGATACCAGTGCAGAAGCAACAGTTTGGACTTCCGGAGAACGATGAACACAGTGTCGCCGTATTCCGCCATCTTGCTCAGCGAGAACAGCAGCAGCCAGAATGTTGACTGTCGGCCTTGGTCGTAGCACTCTGCATCGCACACGAACGTATGCCACAGGTTTGGGCGGGCGAGCATCTCGTATGCTGTTATACTCAATCGCCACGCCGACACCAAGCTGAATAAGGCCAGGGCGAAGTTCCAGAGAGCAAGCGGCACACGCAGCTCCATCCGTGGCCGTGTTTCCATCAGCTTACGTCCGTAAAATATTATGACAAGGTAGAGAACGGTGCAGAAGAACCACTGGGCCATTCCTTCCCGCTTCAGCCATCGCTGCCATGGCTCTGGGTCAAAATGTCTTTCGATATCCCAGGTAGACGTCAACAGATCACCCCAACCAGAACTTGTCGCCATCAGAGAATAGCCTGCACAAAGAAATACAGAACATTCATATCGTCACAGAATTGGTGGTCCATGGGATTTCAAATGCACTGCATGCAATGATTTCTCAATAACGGATTTCTTTTCAATGGTCATAATGACTTGACCAAGACTAAGTTTAATGAAATCTTGAGTTGAGTTGAGTCGAAGGCTATACGTATGAAGAATTTTTTTCCAGGGGTGTGGGGGGGGGGGTGGCGGCATGGCAAGACCCTCATTTAATGATCAAACTATTTTAAAAATCTCAAATCTGAAAGGAAATGGGATTTGTTTTGCCCTGTAAAAACATAATTTTGTGGACATTTTTAAAACGTAATTTGAAAATGGCTGTCCTTACAAGGTATACATAAGGCTCATGTATGGACTTTCAAAATGGAACCTACGTGTATACAAGTAATTATCCCTCTAATCTTAGAATAACCTAAATAAGTATTCACATCTGAAAAGATACCCTTGTCAAGTAAGAATTCTGTTCAAATTTTTCCTGATTTTGATACCCTTTTTACTGTATGCGCATGTATTACCCATTTGTGAAAAACAACTCTTTTTATGCATTTGTTCACACACGCTTGGTGTACACTTTGTAATGACAGTGCCGGGTGCCCCCTCCCCCCCCCCCACGGTGTTAGCCTAATTCAGCTGTATCAATCATTAGGGTTCATTCAGGGGCAGCGCCATGGGGGGGGGGGAGGGGCAGGGTAGGGCATGATTACCTGTATTTTCAAATGACATAAAATAAGTGGCGTTTTTTGTACGTTTACTATTTTGACAATTTCACCCCCCCCTCCCCCGATGTTTGTTTGTTGTTTTTTTTGCATTAGACGTACATCATCATGATCGAGGCACTTTTCTCCTTACACAATCAAACTAATATGTCTAGTAATAAGACTAGACACTTTAAAACTTCATGCGCACTCGGTCTGGGCCCTTCGGGCCCAGCACCAGTGAGTAGGGTCTGAGAATCAGACCCGATTTACACCAAGCTTTTAGGCCGGCCTCGGGCCGGCCCGAGGCCGGCCTAAAAGCTTGGTGTAAATGCAAAGGAGGCCCGAGGCCCTCCCCGATTTGGGACCACCTCTGGAGGTAGTCTCGGGCCGGCCTATATTTGGTGTAAATGGAAAGGAGGCCTCGGGCCCCCAATTTACCACGCGATGCGGAGCTGTTATGTAATACACAATGCCCAAACAATGCCTAGACCGTACTTCCGGTGTATGTAGCGTGCAGGTAAACTGTGAATCAAACCAATCACACCAACCATCGGAAATTTGAGAAAAAAAATACATGAACTATTCATCCGTTATATAGGTATCCTTTTTTTCTTTATGCAGTTGCACGAACTGCATTATGTTGTATCAACATCAATACTACACGATATGAAAAAATAATTGCCGTTTACTTCAGAGTCTCAATCCACCATTTTTTTAATTGACTCTCTTACGAGAGACGGGGGATGTTATACATTCAACGTGTATATTGATGTCGCGCACGAAAAATATCCTGCTTTCTTTTATAGGGAGACACAATGCGGCGAGTTTTGGAAGGGGACCTTTAGGCCGGCCTAATATTTGGTGTAAATGCACAAAATTGCGGGCCTCGGGCCTCCAATTTTGGCCGGCCCGAGGCCGGCCTTTTGGTGTAAATCGGGCCTCAGACTATTCAGGACCCAATAATTTTTTTTTTTTTTGGCATTCTATTTTTGATTATCAATTTGCACCAAAGATCATTGTTCTTCTGGACCCGATGTCGACAACCCGTTTCTTTTTTGCTGGGTTTTGACACCCATACAAGCAAGGGGAATATAGTGTAATAGATGCTATATTGGCTTGCAGGTTTTGGGGGTACATGAAATTCTGTGCACTAATACAAAATCTTTCAATCCGAAAGTAGATCTACACTCAATTAGCAACACTACACATGCACGCCCTGGCACATACACTCGACCAGGGCTGCCACTCAAAATTTGGATTTCCCCCGACGCTGCATGCGTATTTTCCCCTACGGACACCACTTTTCCTCTACGCCTAATTAACCATATTTTCCCATACGAACCTATGTTTTCTCCTACAAAATCAACTTTTTCCCTACGAAGGTATGTTTTTCCCTGAAAAATAACCTTAGAAATCGCAAAATATTGATCACAATTTCTTCGGCGGAGGTGGACAAAATGGGCGAATATAATAGGATTTCCTTGGAAAAATTACGAATACATGTATTTTTGAAAATTGTCAAAACCCCCTACATCCCCTACAAATCATCAAATCCCCCTACGTTTCCCCTACGGAAGGTCATTTTCCCCGTAGGTATCCCCTACCCCCTACGCAAGGCCAAAATCCCCTACGGTAGGGGATTTCCCCTACGAGTGGCAGCCTTGCACTCACAATAATGCACCGCCGGTACGGTGTCTGCTGTGGTGCCACGCTTGGGAGCGACCCGAAGTGAAGTCCGTCGCCTTTACGATCGCTCGCGGTAGCGGTGGTTTGGACCGCTGTTTGCTGCAAGACATGCATTTTGTGAAATGAAAAATTTATGTACTGTGCAAAAGCCATATTTTATTACATTTCAATGAAAAAGTCCTTTCAAAAGTTTGATTTTGAGTTTAAAATTTGAATTTCAACTTACCGATACAGTCGCCAGTCAGTGAAATCTCGGTGGACAACCTTCGGGCGACTTTTGCTTGGTTGACGGGCGCACGTGCCGTGCGCGCTAATTCAAGCATTGGTATCAACGGGGTGCGGGTGCGATTTCTGCCCTGCGCTGTGGATGACTGGCGAGGGTGTCCCGCATTGTACAGGGAGATTGTCTGGCTACGGTTGCCGAGCTATGGGGCTATATACAGCATCTTTTGCACTGTATTACCCCATAGTTCTACGGGTGTGTGGTGCCTGTATTTTTAAGTGACATTGCATTAAAAGTTAACCATGGTCACGTCCTCCACGCTCTCGAACTCTCTTGACCTTCCTTTGACTTTAGACAAGGACAAGAGCCAGCCACCCGTGCATATGCAAGCATGGGCGCAAATCCACGAAGAATTCTATTCATGTGGGGGGACACAACAATAGGGTGTCCCCCCCCCCCCAACTTGAATAGAATTCCTGCGTGGATTTGCGCCGCTGCATGCAAGGCCAACTCTGCATGGTGTCTTGCCCGCACCGCCGGCGGGCCTTGAGTGGGTGAAGTCTTCACCACCTTGTTTGACCGTCGCGACAAACCCGGCCCGGTGGAAAAAAATTGGGGCTCAATCAAGATCTATTATGAAGACAAAACTTGAAAGAACTTACGTCTTGTAGAACTAAATATACTTACACTGTGATTAATTAACTTACAGGCAGCATAAAAAGAAAATTCAACGGTGAAAAATCCCGGAAAAAGCAAGGGTGGAACTCTTCACCTGTCTATATGCGAGCCGTACATAATACATCGGACTCGACTGCGTGGGCGTGGCGCCGCTGGCGCGCGCGCGGCTGGACAAAATATAGCAGGGCGCGCGCCAATGGATAGATAGATAAATAGATACTAGGCCTATAGATAGATAGATAGATAGATAGATAGATAGATAGATAGATAGATAGATAGATAGATAGATAGACAGATAGATAGATAGATAGATAGATAGATAGATAGATAGATAGATAGATAGATAGATAGACAGATAGATAGAAAAATGAAAAGATAGATTGGCCTAGATAAATAGATAGGGGACCTAGATAGGGTAAATTGGGGTAACTGGAACAGTGGGGTAACTGGAACACGGACAATATATTGGCCTCAGCTCAATCAAGAATAAAATCTGGCAATCTACCGAGTGTCCCACTTATCCCAACGTCATATGTTTGCTTTCGTTTCATACCAAACTGGGTTACCTGCACATGAATTGATCAGATAATGTCAAATTTTGATACCAACCATAAAAAGGAGGACAAAGTTGATAAAATAATACTAATTTAAGGGTTATAAATGCTAAGTCTACGAATTTATTTCTTGGAGTCACAGAAAAAATTGAAAAATTTAATGTGTTTGTTATCTATAATCAAATGAATACAAGAATGGAAGTAAATAGCGAAAATTCAGAGAAAATTATGCAAATTAGCATGTAAATGGGGTAATTGTTTACACGGGTGTTCCAGTTACCCCAACTGGATCCCCTTAGGGGTAAGTGGGACACGCTTGACTGAATTTGATTTTCGAACACATTTGTAATTATTTTTTTAGGGTTTAGATATCAAATTACGTACTTTGTTAAATTTTCCGAGGTTTGAATATAAAATTACAAAATTCAAAGTACTATTTGATAAAAAAAAATAATGGATTTGGTACCTGAAATCCCACTTTTTGACTTAGTGTTGACTGTAAAAAACGACGAGAAAAATCCTGTAATTTTGCCATTTGCACTATAAAAAACATAAAAAATGACATTCTGTATTATTTTTTTATTCTGTTGCAAAATATTATGCTTAAAGCAAACTAGTTGCTCTATTAATGTGAACAGCTATGAAAATTATGGTTCTGGCAAGCAATTAAAAACCTGTTTCCTTTACCCCACCCCCCGCCCC
>JZLH01S0098151.1:42593-46741 GCA_001188425.1 Eucidaris tribuloides | reverse complement strand
ACGCAAGTAACTGAAAAACTCAATCACCGGAGGGGGGGGGGGGGTTATGAAAATTTTTTCTTCAAAATCTACTACAAAATCATTTATTTCTCAATTTCCGACACCCCACTTTTTAAGAAAAAGGGGGTTGATATCGTGAAAAAAGGGGGGTGATTTCGGGTAAAAAGGGGAGTGTTTAGGGGTATTTAACACCCCCCTTCGGCAAAAGGGGGGTGTTTGAACACCCCAAACACCCCCCCCCCCTGCGTACGCGTATGATCACAAAATGCACACAAGACGTACACTCTGATATAAGTAGCGAATCAGTAAATTACACAATGCACAAAATACGTCCACGCCAAAAGTGTATGTCTCTGGGATGGCGCTAATTTATTCTTATTTATTTTTTTATAAATATTATTTTATTCTTATCTTGTGTACCGTGTTTTAATTTCAATTTAAATGTAAACTTGACAGTTTCAGTTCTGGGTTAGTTCCTGGGTTATTGTCAAGTGTATTGTACTATTTTGGTTTTGGTTTGAAAACGTCTATCTTAAGTCACAAAGTTTCTGTCAAGGTTCAAGGAAGTTTTCAATTTTTAATACCAATCAGATAATACAAATGGAATAAAACTTGGTAGAGAAAATAATAATACACAAGACCAGTTTCGTGCATTTCAAAAATATTGATTTATTATGCATATAATTCATAATAAATCAATTTTAAAATGTGTCGAAGATTGGAATCTCCCACCAAGCGCTATCAGATAAAACAAACAATCAAAATCAACCAAGAAATAAAGAAGTATCGGTTTGGAGATTTTAAATAAATTTAATTAAATTAGAAAATTAATGAATTTCAAAATTTTGTGTAGAAGCTTGGAAGCCCTACCCTAGGATTATCAATCTGAGCAGAGTCACACGCACAAATATAAACAGACGCAGACAGACAGACAGACACACAGACAGACACACACACACACACACACATAGACACACCACGCACACCGCACACACATATATAGACACACGCACGCACACTGCACACACATACGCACGCACACACACGCACACACACACATACGCACACACACCACACACGCACACATACATGCACATGCACAGACACACAGACACACACACAGACACAGACACAGACACAGACACACACACACACAGACACACACACACACAAACACACACACAGCACACAGCACACACATACACACTATCACACATCCTTGCGCAAACACGTTGATAAGGCCCTGCATCATATCTTTGTTAGATGTGAAATTACGTATTTTAATTTCCTGTTGATTTTCTTGTGCAACAGCCTATTAGAATCAGCAATTAGAAGAAACTCAAGACCACTGAAACTCCCAAGTCCAGACCAAGGTTTTTTCATGGGGCTGGATATACAGTATTGGCGCTCTATTTTACACTTTTCTAAGTTATAGTATAATACTCCCTCTCGTTATGCATTTATTTTTCCTCACTCTTTGTGCAATGTCACAATCTTTCACATTGTACCCAAGGGTGATCACTGGTGTACTTTCTGTGTCAATTTATTCTTATTTATTTTTATTATTAATTATTATTAATTATTATTAATATTATTTTACTCTTATCTTGTGCACCGTGCTTTAATTTCAATTTAAATGTAAACTTGATAGTTTCAGTTCTGGGACTCAGTTCGTGCATGGGTAAGTGTAATTGAAATTGAAACTATAGTTTCATCGGAGAAATTAGTACAAGATTCAAGATACTGTACAATCGTACAGCGGCCAAATTCTTATGACCCGTGGCGTGTTATTCCACACCGGACTTCCGCCTTTCAGTCTGAAAGTGGGTTGGACCTAATGTCTCACGTGACCATATTTGAACACGATAAATTTACTGGCCATTCTGCAAGACCGAAGAAGTAATACGATCTGTTTGCCTCTGTAGTGCAAGTTTGAAAGGGGAAGCTGCTGACCAGATGTTCAATATAAATCCATGTTTGTTTTTAAAACGCATGCTCTGTTGCAGCTGATTTGAGAATTACTCGGACCAAACGAATCATTCCTACGTCTTTAAGTTAATAACGAGAAAAGCTGATGTACCCCTTTTTCCTTTGTGCATGTCTTCGTCGGTTGGATTTCTGTTGACATAGTTTCCATTTTCTGCTCTGGCTGATGTTAGTAAGTTCATGGACTCGTCAAAAGCAAGTGAAAGGTTTCAAATTCCAACGCCATCAAGTTATTATACAACTAGATTGTAAACGTGACAACACTGATTTATCACTGGGACATCTCATTTCATATCTGGTATCGGCTCGTGTTTCGTACGCAAACTGTGTCTTCAAAGAGTGAGTATATTTTGGGCTTCAATAAGGGAAAGTTATGATTTACCTAACAAGAGATATTCAGTGTGTGTGTGTATGTGTATGTGTATGTGTGTGTGTGTGTGTGTGTGTGTGTGTGTGTGTGTGTGTGTGTGTGTGTGTGTGTGTGTGTGTGTGTGTGTGTGTGTGTGTGTGTGTGTGTGTGTGTGTGTGTGTGTGTGTGTGCAGGGGGTACATTGTGGGTGTATGTTTAAGTATGAGGTTACATTGTGGGCGTATTTCGGCATTGTGGGGGGGGGGGTACCCCCAGAATGAAACATTTTAAAACTGTTTAAAACAACAAAGTGGGCGTGCTAAAGTGAACCGTTTTTTTTATATTTTTATATTTTTTTACTTTCATGTCAAGCAATATTTTCTGTTCACACATCATTTCAAACTTACTAGAAAGTAAAACCACACACCTAATAATACCCTTTTCCATTACATTAAGGAGTACTTAACTAGCTTTCAAATTTCCTAACATAGAAGGCGAGATAACAATTTGTTCCACGCACTGTTGACATATAAATATTCATTGTTTTCGTAAGGATATGTTTTTCAACATATCAAGGAAACACACATACATGTATGTGGTTAATGAAAAAAAAATTAAGGAATGGCTGAGATAATACCTTGGTCTAACAAAGAACACTCATACCTAAACGTCAATTAGGAACTTTCATCAATAATGACAAAATTATTATTGTATCGTTTACTACTTAAAGAAACGATAAGATATTTCTATTACCGAGAGTCCTAATTATTATCATCTTCTTTGTCTTTTGTTTTACCGCTTGTTTTTGCGCTAGTAGTAGTTGTTCTTTTTTTACTTTATTTTACTTCTTTTTTTCTTTTTCTTCTTGTTCTTCTTCAATCTTCTTCTTCTTCTTCTTCTTCTTCTTCTCCTTCTTCTTCTTCTTCTTCTTCTTCTTCTTCTTCTTCTCCTTTCTTTTTTTTCTTCTTCTTCTTCTTCTTTCTCTTCCTCCTCCTCTTTCTCTCCCTCCTCTTCTTCTCCTCTCTTCTTTTTCTTTTTTTCTCTCTCTCTCTACCTTCTTCTTCTTCTTCTTCTTTCTTCTTTCTTCTCCTCCTTCTTCTTCTTCCTCTCTCTCCTCGTCTTCTTCTTCTTCTTCTTACTCTTCTTCTTCTTCCTTCTTCTTCTTCTTCTCTTCTTCTTCTTATTCCTTTCTTCTTTATTCTTCTCTTCTTTCTTTTCTTCGTCCTTACAATTACTGCACAAACTCCTGCCCTGCTCTCACCCGTGTGATCTATTTGTGCTCGGGTCGGTGAAAAAGCATTATTGTATAGGGAATTTGTTGTATGCTTATGCTCGCATGTGACTTACCATCTGGTCTATCAAATAATGTATCATAATATGAAACCCTTTTACACTGAAAACAGAAATTATATTTGTTAGCCCCTTATACGTTTCCTTTATAATCGTAAGATTCATTTTGATTGAGAGAAATGCACACAGTAAGTAATTTGCTTGAAACAGTGCGAACGGGCGCGAAAGGACGGAGTGTGTCATTCTCTCGAAGAATGGTGAAATTCGATGAGTTCATTCAGCCTTAATTCAAAATCTACTTCAACAAATTGAAATTTCCGTTCTGAAAGGAAAATTTGTTATCATGGTTTTATGGTGCTATCACATTTCTGTTCAAAAAAACATAACGGATAGGTATAATCTCTCAAAGAGTGCATTATCTTATACATTGAACAGCCCCAAGTCATTATAGGCTATAGTTAACGACCCCTACAGGCAAGATATATCACGATATGAAAAATATATACTTATACAGTTCCAATAA
>JZLH01S0098151.1:32593-37593 GCA_001188425.1 Eucidaris tribuloides | reverse complement strand
CCACTGTGTGGATTTGGTTGTTTTCACAAAGTGACACTGTGATCGCTGTATGTACATACTATGACGACATTGTGTGTTTTGCCGGCGGGGTGGGGTGTGGAGGGGATGCTGTAAGGAGGAGGAAGTGCTCAAATCCCCCTTTGCCCCATATAGTTTCGCCATTTCAATTGAAAAAAATAAACCACAAACCCACTACAATGCTAAATCACTTCCTGGATATTGGCGGTTGAGTATGGGTTAAAAAGTCGTCATTACGTAGTTGATTTGTTGTGTTCGTCATTGCCTGCGAGGTACACCCCCGTGTTCTTCTGTATCTTATTCCTATTAGGAATCTATCGGCTATCAATGGCTGTTTACGTACTTCCTCTAAATAGTTCTGGATCTATCCGCAAGCCATGAAAACGTTCAGTTAACCTTCGAGATATCTTACCCTTTCGATATTTGTTTCATTTTTCCATTGATAGCTGATCTAAACTTTGATTCTGAATCAGGTTCTGGGAGGACATTGTAATACTTTCAGTTATTTTGGAAATAATGACGCAGGTGATACACTCCCTGAAGGTCTTCCACTCGCTAACAGTTGGATAACTTTTTTCACCTTCTGTTATAATTCTTATAGATTACCTATAACCCAGTTGAGAATAAAGAGGGCAACGAACTGCTAACACATCTTGAAAACAATAAAATGGTCGATTAATACATTTTATAAATTTTAGAAACTAGTTGCATGTAACTACCCACAGAATTCATAAAAAATTATCAACTTTAACAAATATGAAATATACACAAATATACGCAATAAAAAAATGATATCAAGCTGAATAAAGTTTTGCCGACTGGAAACCAGCTCTCCGAACTAAAAATGCGACTATACCTCTATGAGTAGGATTATTAAAATATTCACAATAAACTGTATGACTTAGGCCTACTTTTTTCCTTCCGTTGTTACGTAATAGTATGATTCTGTTTTTATATACATTATAATTTCCAACATAACCATGGATTATAAATTTACTATTTTTTCATCTTTTCAGGTATTTGCCAGGGTGTTCTTTTGACTGTACATCTTCGTTTTTCAATATCTGATAATGCAATAAATGCAGGTTGTTTACATGCTTCTTTTTAATCAAAATTTGATTTCCGCTTGCTTGCCTTATGGCCAAGCAAAAAATGATTCTACATTATTTTCTGAAATAATTTGTTTACTTTCTAAACTGACATTTTAGACAAATGTAGATTTGTGAAAATTTGTGTAAAATCATACGGAGAGTGAGTTCTCAATACCTTTAAAGAAAAGTGGTAGAGTTGCTAATTTAATACTCCTTCATGATAATTAAGATTTCAATTAACTTTGAACATTTATAACTCTCGAACGGTTAAGTCAAATTTGCTAAAGCTTCACTATTTTCTTCTTTTCATTGTTCCCCTTTTCTCTGAAGGCAGATAGATGTTTGTGTTACATTCCCTTTAATTAAAAGTTAGTGACATGATTGGGAATACTTGGAAATGCCTAAAAAAACAAATCAGTTGAAATATATACCAACTATACATCAGCTGGAGTAGATCGCCCAGCTGGAAGGATTCGTCAGTAATTTGTTTACTTAAGGAGAATCAAGCATAAACATACTCCTATTTTAATTCTATCGTGCCCCGATAGATATAACAAGCCATAGAGAGCTACACAACAGGTTTGCCTGCCACGAGGTGTATTGACATTACTTATTTTAGAATGAGCCAACGTTTGACTACAAGATTTTCAGAGCAGAATCCTTGTATTGTTTACTTGATTCTAGAATAGTTTCAGCTCAAGTTGAGGACTACCCCCAATCATGTCATTTACCTTTAAGATCACAATCAACTTGTTTGTACAATGGAGAATTCCTATTTGAGTTTCATTTACATGTATTGACACATGACATTATTATATCAGAACCATTATGAAGGACAAGCAAACATCTTATATCTTTGAGGAGAATGTGTATTTACATAATATCATGTATGTTTTTGTTATACCATAAATTAAAACAATGTGTAGCCGAAAATACACCAGATGAGCATAGAAAACAATACAAATAAAATAGACTAGTTGAAGTCAGTTGAAATTGTTACGTGATATACGTGAATTCAACATCAGTATCGATCAGGAGAGAAATTATGATTAGGTAGTTCACACCTACATGTAGATGATTACACAATTGTAATTACGAGAGTTTAATGAGCAACGTGCAACCATCGGCACCACTGTGATTCTTTTACCCTCAATACACTAACAAACTTGTTACAAATAAGTGCATTAAAATGATTGATATTCAGCTCTTGAAATGTTATTTAAGTTCAACAGAAATTTAACAATTACGATTATTCCCGGGAAATATTGTAAATTCATTTCAATGGTTTGTTTCTCCAAGGAAGTAATAAACAAAATATATACATGGAATGTGGATGTCGATGTTGATGTCAAAGAGGCATTTACAGATATTAAAGCATTATGATAAAACACGTTGTGTTCAAATCCACATTTTAAAGGTTATTCACACTCTTACCACTTATTTATCATTGTCATTGAACCGTGTCCTGAAACCACTATGAACTGCGTAATATATTCTTTCGTCTAGTAAATGAAATTTAAGTGTTACACCTGAAAGGTTCGCAGGGTATAAAATGAAGCAAGATTGTGTTTGGACAAGAAAACGCATATTTTCCCGAGGGTGTGGGATTTGCTTACGTCCTTTTCACGGTGTTCAGTATTACATTGGCGATAAAGTAATCTACTTACTGATGAATTTTCGCGGAAATATATGTATATATTAAGTTGTTTTCACGGATATTACAGATTACGCTACAGTGTTGTTTTGCGATGTAACAGAAACCTTGGGATATTTTCTGATGGGTGGCTAACTGGACAATTTAATTTTCATCTAAAATATAAATAAAGAATCAAGTAACCGAATAAAACCCACAAATTGGTTACAGACAAACACAACATATTACTAAACACATTATTATTCTACGTATTTTTTCTTAGTGATTGTGTAATTTAATTTATGTAGTCTATTGTTAATTTTTTAATATTATGTTTGTGTTATTTGTTTGATTATTATTTGACATTGTATGTTTCACGGCCTTGCTGAAAAGCAGCTTCTGAGCTGATGAAGGTTTTTTTTAGCGTGATTAAATAAATAAAACTCAAACTAAAACTAAAACTTAAACATAACATATAACATAACATATCCATCAAATCAACGTACATGTACATTCAACGATTGACTAGGCATAGTGATTTTCATATGCTCATTAATTTGAATGAAATTAATAACCAAATATCAACAGACATGTCCAATCCAAACAATCATTCAGAACATTCAGACACTCAGCGTAATTGATATATAAGGATTGAATTTTGTTTTCCTTCATATAAGTGGAGGTGCCCAATGCCAAAAATTTAGGTGACCATGACCTAATTAAAGTGATAGGCTAACATTGTGGAGCTTCAATTAAAAAAATTGTCAAACTTTGATATCTGAGCTACATTGTAGTGTTCAAATGGACAAATAAACACCCTAGAATACAAAAGTTTGGAAAGTTACACTGCCAATGGCAAGTTATACATGAATAAACAATAAAACTCGGGACGAGTTTTATTAACCTAGGTGTACACACAGTAAGTCTATGGGAGGAAATAGGCAAGTGAATCTGGTCAACTTACGATTTTCACTTTTTTAAAGCACTAAATAATCATTTTGAAATACAATTTTTTCAGGGCTTCATTTTTAGACCTCATCAAAGACACTGGTAGCATGGGGAATCATGCGGCTCAGATTTTTTTTTTAACTGTGGTAAATGTTAGCCAATACCTTTAACATTTCAATTTCCTTACTTATTACTTATTACTTACCTAATACAACCCCCGCTTAGAAGTGTACTCGTACTTCGTTAAATTTATTTTGTAATTCATTGTGCTTCCAATACAACAATTTAGGAGACACATTAGTAAAATCAGACAAAGGAATAAATTGAATTAAATCATTTTTTTCTTAGTTGTATTGTTTCGAGATGTCAGCAAAGAAAGTATTCCACTTGTTGGGGGTACGTGTCAAAATATGTTAACAAAAACTCGAGTGGACATTATCATTCACAATGATCCAAATATCATTCACTTGTAGCCTGGAAGGATTAGTGCTTTTCTTCTGCATTAAGGTTCCTAAATTAAGATTGATCAATTCTTTCACAAAAATCATGCGACATTTTGATTAGGGTGAACATTATTTAGGACTGTTTATTATGGTAACAAAATCAGAAGCATGAGTGTGTTACGTTTTGAGGATTAATAGTTGATTCGATGAAGCATACATACCATCCTTGCACACACACACACACACACACACACACACACACACACACACACACACACACACACACACACACACACACACACACACACACACACACACACACACACACACACACACACACACACACACACACACACACACACACACACACATGCACACATATACACCACATAAAAAAGACGTGAACAGGTGTGGTATAGAGTAAAAAAAAATGGGAGGGGATAGGCTACCATGGGCTTAAAGGGAACATGCGGAGAAGCAAAGCGCCGGGGGTGGGATGGGGAATGCCCCCTTCCACGGTAGGAACATTTTGAAAATACGCATAGTAAAATACATATCAAGTGTCTGGTGTTTATACGTCTACGGCACTCCAAAACAATCATGGGAATTCTCTGTAGCATCTCATAGCACCTCTCAAAGTCAAATCACATTCCGGCTACTAAATCTCTACACAGCAGTCTGTTTACAGCAACACATTATTTATTTGTAGAACATGAATTATATAAAAGATTGATGGTTATTCTACTTACAGAAGAACGCAATTATTCTTTATAGTTTTATTCTTAAAATGGTCATTTAAAATACATTCGCTCATACCTGCTTCTAGCCCATTCCTGTGTGAAATTGCAAATAAAAAACACTTTGAAA
>JZLH01S0098151.1:19373-32568 GCA_001188425.1 Eucidaris tribuloides | reverse complement strand
AAAGAAAAGGAGTGAAAAATTCGATACCGATAGCGAGCTCACCACCCGTATCTCGTACTATATAGATCAACTATGCAAACATATTCTCCGTCTACCAAATCTTCGCTTAACACGTCTAGTCATGGTACTGTCTCTTTACGTAGCGCGCAAACTACGGTAGTATCATTACTTTTGAAGTAACCACATGGGAATCTACAATAATATCCCTATACTAAGCTAACCGAAGAACGTAATTATTATTCTTTATAGTTTTATTCTTAAAATGGTCATTTAAAATAACATCTCGTCTCGTAAGCGCTGGCCCGTACCCATACCTCTCCACTTGTAACCTGGCATAACCGTACCCATTTCCCGCTATTGATCACCCCAATGCCTGTATCATCAGTCTACTTCCAATTCAATCTCTCTTTGTATAGATGGCGTGGTGTCGATAATAAAGACGGCCTATATAGAGAAATCATCGAAATTGTTGTATACATGGGGCCCATCTAACAGTGTTGATCATTTCCAGAAAAAAAATCTCAAAAATTTGTACAGACCGATTCTCCCGTGCTGGTTGTGTTGTGTGTGTGTGTGTGTGTGTGTCGTGTGCTGTGTGTGTGTCGTCGTACGTGTCGTGTGTGGTGTGTGTGATGGTGTAGTAAGGTGAGTGTAGTGTTGGGCTGTTCGTCTGTATGTGTGTATGGTGTGTGTGTGTGGTGTGTTGTGTGTGTGTGTGTGTGTGTGTGTCGTGTGAGTCGGGTGTCCGCTGGTTGTGACTCGCATGTGTGCTTGTGTAGTGTGTCCTACCCGTGTTGTGTGTGTTCGTGTGCGTGTTCGTGAATGCGATGGGCGCTCTATACGGCGCGAATGCCATGCGTGGCGGTAATTAGCAACCCACAAACACAAAATATTCCGCCCATAAGACTTATCCTATCTATGATCCACGATATACCTAACAGTGATTTAAGTCTAGTTGGGCGGATCATAATCTGATGGCCACAACGAATAGGATACATTCTTTGGCTTTACCTTTCGGAATGCCATCCCCGAAAAAATCATGAATATTTAAATAATGTCACATTGATTCCGGACTATCGCGTATATTAACATGCCTGTTTGGTGACGAATTTTGACGTAGGAGCGCCGTGGTATAAATCCCATTTATGGAAATACATCGAATTTAAATATTTTGGGTGCATCAAATCATTATCTATCTAAGAAATTGGCACCAGCAAGACTGAATGCGACCTGGAGGCTAACTTTTAAACAACAGAAATACCGTGTGCAACAAAGCCTAGCTACGTTGTCATTAGGCACTCAGGAGCTCTTTGTGCAAGCTAAAATTTTCGCCCGTACACGAATCCGACGCCTGTCACTCGCCGAAGATATCCAACTAATCGGCGTTTGGGAACACCGATATCTAAATCCGGTTTTCTGCCTCCTAGCCTTTATTCAACCTCAATATAACGGTGCTATAGCTCTTGGGCGAGGTTTAAAAACAAACTTGGCGGGAAAGGTGGAAATTAATGAATAACAACAACGCATGTCCATCCAGTACCCAAGGATGCCGCTGCGTAAAGCGTATGAATGTTGCACAACAGGCGACCACGTACGCTGCTTTCAATGTCATGGATCGCACGGTTCAATGTAACAAATACATCTGGCCGCAGAAAGAAGTAGCTCACATGTAAGACTGATAACCTATCTGTACAAGTCATCTCGCATCTCGACCAAGTTTTCGTCGTAAATTTCTGCCGAGTCATCCTCTACGACTCGGAATCCGTCAGACCTCAAATTTCCGCTACCGAGGAAGATACACCGACTACGTTCTAGAACCTCGCTCATTACCTCACGTCATCTAATTTTTGTCAGGAATGCCGTACGTGTTTGTCCTTTTCCGATCATTTTAATTTTCAATTTATACGCATCGCCGCGCGGAGAGGTCCTGTCACATCAAATTGTTCAGTCTTCACGTTTTGAAAATTTACCACAGGATTTAATAAAAAGCGTAGAGAGGAACAGCCCCCGAGGTATGTTTTGGCACCGTGTTCTGCATCATTTCGTACCATAAGCCACAATGCAACATTTGTATTTGAATATATTCTTGATATCATTACATAAGATCAGTTTATATTTCCCAGGATTTTAAGGCCAAAATCATTGCAGTTTGCTCTCTCAGTGCATAAATTTTAAAGTTAATTAACCCTTGTAATCGTACAGCTTCATGGACCCGTTCTTCTGAACTGTGTCTTTTTTTGTGTACCCAACGGGGTGCGCTGATTCCATGCACATGTTTACTATGTTTGGTATTCATTCTTCACCGACTCGTGCGTATAGCATTACTATAATGTGTCTTTCTTCCGTTATCCACTCAGGTATTTTTTTTTACGAATTTTTTAGGTCAGTCCCCAGCCTCGCTCATT
Organism: Eucidaris tribuloides; assembly: GCA_001188425.1. Lineage (NCBI taxonomy): Eukaryota > Metazoa > Echinodermata > Echinoidea > Cidaroida > Cidaridae > Eucidaris > Eucidaris tribuloides. The sequence goes on along the minus strand of JZLH01S0098151.1, from coordinate 30,163 downwards.
TTAAGCAAGATAAATAAGAAATAATTAGGCGCGCCTACTGAATAAAGATGTTTCCTCAAGAAGCGCCACATTAAAAATTACCATGAAATAATAAAAATGATTAAATACATCTTGAGCTGAGCTTCCTTCTGTAGAATGTATCTCACAGAAGAGCTTTCTGACTTTGATCTACTGAAAGTTTTGGGTTTTCCACTCGACCTGTGCACAACAAATATTAAATTGTCCCCCATCGACATTCGAGACAAACATTATTTACAATCTTAATGGAATCCTGCAAATCCCCCCTCTTACGATGCAGTTTGTGGTACGTATCAAAGACATATAAAAGAAATACATATTATTCCACAAAATATATATTGATATACGCAGTGGCCAATTGGTGCCACACAGGCCGGTTTGTATAAAGGATGAACAAACAGCTAGGCCCAAGACGCTTGTCTACCATGCATTCATTTCCTTCGCAATCTTCTCCAGAGTGTCGCGTTAACCCAAAAACTTATTGCGCAATTATATTGTAAGATACATAACACCAATGGTCTACACAACACAGTAGGCCGCCTATATCTTTTTCAATTCCCGAGCCACCAATGCTCTCTTGCTTCCGCGGCTGCAAGCCTGTGCCCCCAATTCGTGCTATCCCGTTGTTGTCTGACCGGCCCTTTTCCGTGTGTAGATTCTTATACTCTGTTTACGGTCAGGTCGTGTCCCGGCTCGGAAATGCAGCTTGTCCGCTAGTCCCTGGCAGAAGAGCGCCATAGCAAATGTCCCCCCTTGACAGAACGTGCGCTTTAGCTTTTAGTTGCTTCATAACCTTTGAATAACAATTGACTGCTTAAGCAGGCCTCCCTTGCGCATGAAAAAGTCAGAGTGCTGTAGAAATATCATTTTTAGAATCCTTCTCCTACTCTAGTGCGATTTAAATTAAGTGCAAATATGACAATAAGGCAAATATGTTCTCAATGAGATAGAAATATTTTCATTGACTGTTAAAGCACGAATACCACCAGATAACTCGCTTGATGATGGAAAATCTTTCATCCATAAAATTTGCACATTTCATTGTTTCCCAAGGTGGAGAGGTAAATTACAATTTGCATTATAAGATTAGGGGCGACGATGACCCAATCTCACTATCGTCGAGGTATGCAATAAACAAGTTTAGGGATTGGTAGTTTGAAAAACATACAAGTGACGTTTCAGTTGAAGTTCCGCCATTCCCGCAAATGCGTGAAGTGCCACGGGTATGTCCAACGAATTAGACAGATATGTCAGCCTAACACGTAATTTGATTTTCTTTGTATTTAGTTCTGATTTGTCAGCCAGTGGGTTGAGTTAGAGTGTTGCAGTTTTACCAATCGGCATGATTTCCCTGAAAAAAAAGTATTCTTAAATCGCTCCGAAGGTTTCTAAAGAACTCCTCATTAGCATTCGTTGAAGACATTATTGGGCTAAATCATTTGTCCATGTGGTCCGCAAATATTGTATAATACGAAAAACGGTACGCGTGGCGCATAGAAGTGTTCTGTTGTTTTCAAACTACCTTCTCCTCTGTACTATAGTGGACATTTTAAGTAATTAGCAGTTGTACCATCGCCTGTTCAGTAAGAGGTCAGTGTTTGAAAAGCCAGGGCCCTGATATAAAATCATGTTGTCTGCCGCAAGTACTCAACCACGTAACTGTGTATTTTTCTTTTAAACAGCCCTCTGCCCGGAACATTTGCTAAGCGGGCCCTCTGCCGGACAAGCGACGAGTTTCAGAGAAATGTGGCCGACAGACCGCCCGACTTTTGTATTTTGCTCCGAAAATTCAGGAGCAATCGTTTTAGTCGTGATCCATAACCGAGTGGTCGTCACATAATTAGTTTTAAAACGCCACAAGATCCGTCCCTTATGCCACGGATATCGAGTTGTCAGGAGGGCTCGAATCTGATAATGTAGGTCTCATACCACTTTCCCGATGTCTATATCCGCTGGACATTAATTACCACATGGAATGGGGCAGTAAATCACTTCGTGGATTTCCCCACTTTTAAACTTTTTTTTTTTTTTTTTAAAAATTTTTGCCCTAGTTTATTATACTACTTTGAGCACACCCAGTTCAATAATCAAAAGAAACGTTCCCACCCATAACAAAGCCATGCGTATAATGTGCAGATTTATCCCTCTCCAAATAAAAAGAATCTGAACACAATGTTAACAAAAGACGGCCACCCACAGAGAGAAATATAGAGTGCAAAAAAACCTTATAATTTATATATTCTCAGGATGTGAGAGTCTAATGTACATAACTGAGGAAGTGGTACAGCCTGCGTACATTGCCTGTAGTCTGTATAGTGCAGCAAACCAGTGGGCGCTGGTAAAAACTAACCCACCAGCACTACATTTGGGTCTTGCTTGGTTGTTAGCGAAGATGGGAAACTTTGAATTCGGTAAATCTACGAAATACTGGGACATCAACTTCAACTTAAACATAGAGATGTTACAAAGCTACGTTATCAAACATATGCACTAGAAAATTACCTAATTTATGACAGCGCGTGTGATTACCCTATAGTGACCTTGGATTACTCGAGCGATTATATAGTTGCGACCGAATCCTACCACATGCAGGCACCGGCATCAAACCCTGTACATATGAAGTCAGAAGCATACCCATACCGCAAACATCCGGCCACACAGATATACCCGCGTATACATTATGTGGCATACACCACTAAGCCTTCTTGTTATTAGGTTTGTGAAATGAATCACTGGTAATTTCGGTGGCTGAAATACCAAGCCCACCCCCCGCGCGCCGCGCCCCCGTAATCACGACAACAAAAAAGATGAGCAAGTAGGTACCCTACCTTTTACCAGGAAAATGGTAAGGTGACCAATTCTACAAAGACAGAATAACATCCGTGTGTGCCTAGCCCGGTTGCCGCCAGACATGCAGCTTTGTGGAGACGTATATGGCAGTCTGTCCCTCCACACCAGTGATCCTTAGGAGGCGTCCTGTAGCTGCGTACAGTCGTCATATACATCTCTGACGTAGAAAAATCGAAATTCAAGTGCTATAATTCCCAATGCACAGCTTGCATTTTAATTTACTTGCTATCCGTAATTTTAGATCTGGCTTTGTTCCTTATTTAATTATTGTAGATCTATACAGGCCGTCGGCCAGAAAGAATGCCTACGCAGTCACTTGATTCGCCTATTTCCTTCACCATTATCCCGCAAAATGACAATTAATTTTTATCTCCGTCGCGTTAGACCATTAACTGCTGTGCCAGTAAACCGGCTTGCGTCTGTCATACAGCCTAAGTAAGTGTGATTCTTGCCCACTGAACACATAGTGAATTCTTCCCCCACCTGAAACCGTCACGTCTAGTGATCTTTCTTTGCCAACTCTAAAACTGATGGAGAGCCCCCAATAGATCGCATACGCAATGATTTTAGTGAAGTATAAGGTGGACTGCACGAGCGTTTTTGAGATATCTACGGCCACACGCCAGAGCCCCATTTTTCCTCTGGAGGCCAATCAATAGCCCAAATTTCGCCCCTAAATTGCCAATCTTTACAAACAGAATCACGAAGCTGGAGTAGTATAGAACACGGGGTTCATAGTGTGATATCGGTGACGCGATTCTGACGCACCCCCGGAGGAAGTACGTTTTCTGCAGCGTTCTCAAACTGCGCACGACTCAGTGTCACACTAAATAACGCCCCGGCACGTGACATGGTTTTGAACGGTCCGGGGAGCATCGTAATCAGCGGTCCCTCGATGAACAACGAATAGTCAGAGTACTCACAGGACATCAGTTTGCGGTCTACTGGCTTTTTGACTACATTCAACGTCTCCTTAAGAAGAGGAGAGACAAAAAGCAGGCCATTGCTTTTACAACAGCACTCTATACTTGATCTATTAAGTGAAGGACATAGGGGTTGTTGTGAGTTCACAAGTGTTCATATTCTATGGCATTATAGACAGACAATATAGACATGTCACGAAATATGTCGTCCGAGGCACGTTTCAAAAAATTGTAGACACGCCTTCCTTGATTGCGAAAGTAAATTTGGCGCCAAAAGATGTGTCGGAGAAATTCACATATCGAGCCTGCCGCGAAACAATGGCTAGCAATCAAAACGCCTTACTCAAAATCAGTGATCTTTGGTATCATGTTTATTCGAAAATGAAGTTCCTACGGGCGAAGAATGCCACGCCGATATTGAGCCCATTATTTTGGCGTCCCGGAATATAAAACAAAATTAATGTCGGACATCTCTTATAGGCCAAGACTGAACGTGGTGAAGAAATAGCGATCATACTCCGTAGCATTCTTCCCTTGGGCCCCTCGGTATATAAATTGTGACCTCCTCACAGTTGAGAAATAATTGAATGGTCACGCTTTGAAAACCACCCCCCCTCGTCTGTGAATTGTTACAGGGCAACAACCATCGCAAAACTCATGTGAGATTTGTCTGCCAATCGACGTCCGCCCGCTATGTTACGTATAAGCTACGCCTGGTGCATTGGAGTAACGATCAAATGTGAATCGTTCGTTCTATCCAACCGATTGTATATCTAAGTCGGTCACCAAAAAAGTATCCCAGGAGATAGAGCTGCACTCCCAAAATTCGCCCTTCGGCTGGTCGACCGTCGAACAAACTCAAGTGGGTCAATCCGCCGCAAAAAAGGACTACCCGCCGGAATCCGAATTTTTGAGATCGCACCGCGAACCGGCACGGTCCCCCGATTGCGCGGCCCCCCTTTGTGAAAGAAATAGGAATGGGTGGAAAAAAGCAAAAAGGCCAAAAAATCGCCCAATATCGGGCAAAAACCGGTTCAAAAACCGCAAACCCGGCGCCCAAATAACACCCGGGATGATGACGATTTTATTCCTAACCAGTGATTGCGTTCAAGGGCTTATGAGAATATCCCCAATTCACCCGAAATAAAAAGTAGCAGACCTACATCACCTTACCTGGCTCGCGGCAATCATGAAAACAGACGAATGGGCATATGCATTTACATCTTCACTTGCCAATCCAAATAACTAACAAACCAAACCACGGTCCCTTTATATTTCCCACGCGGCAACAAGACCTTAGAAATTTTACAACGCTTTCTTTGTACCTTGTGTATAACATTGTCCGTTGTTCTATTTTCTTCCAGCCGTATTACAGCGCAGTAAGCACAGGGACATTTACACTTATAACTTGATGTTTACAATGCCGCCGACATTAACACTTAAATAGAATAAAACGCAAAAATGAAAGGCCATCGTGGTGTTCTATCTTCTTCTATCTTCTTCCTTTCTTTTTCTCTTCTTTCTTCTTTATTGCTCTCCTCTTTCTTTTCTTAAAGCTTCTTCCTTACATTATTTTATGCTCTAGCTGCTATATTATATTATTCATTGATTATTAATATTATTATTAATTAATTACTAGTAGCTATTATTATACTATTCAGCTTACTGCATTTAATTCATGTTTGTTGTTAATAATGTTTGTTTTGCATCACCTGCGAAATTAATACCACCACTCAGTTCGCTAAAATTTCTGTTTGTTTTGGTTGTTGTTATTGTTGCTGTAGTAGTACGCGCCATTGTTTTGGTGATTTGGATTCTTTGAAAGTTGGACATCACCCGAGTGTGTACTGTAACTTAGTCTGTAATAAATTTCATTTGCACTATACTAACATCTAATGTGTGAACAAGTTTACAACGTTTCAAAAAGCGTACTTCAAGTTCTTCTTCCTCCTCACTCGCAGCAGCTCCACACTCTCTATATACACGGCGTGCCCAAAGAGATGCTCACGAGATTGATCGCTAATTTCTCTCACCCATATATCGGCAAGAATGTCACAATTTTTGATTTTGTTGGTCTAAAACTTTCCTTTTTCCAAATAAAACCATGATACCAAGATCACTGATTTTGAGTAATGGCGTTTTTGATTCTAGGGCCATTTTTCGGAAGGCATAGCAATTATCCCAAATTTGCCAATTTTTCAAACACGCTGGCGGTCATTGGAACGCCCGAGATACTCTGACGTCTTAGCTTGCCACTACCTGACCAAAACCGCCAATGACAAAAGGGCTTGGAATGCCCATTGCTTTCTTAAGGAAAGACCGAATGGCGAGCTATGTTCTCCATTGTCATCGCGGTCTGTCGGCTCATGGCAAGCTTAACGGGCCAGAATATCTCGGCTGTCGTCCATTATGACCGCCGCTGTTGACAAATTGCCAAGACATTTGGGAAATTTGGGCATGCGGCTCGAAAAAATGGCCCTAGCAATCCAAAACGCCTTACTCAAAATCAATGATCTTCGGATATCATTTATATGAACAAAGAAATGGGTCACCTAACCGACGGAGAATAAATTATGTCATTTGGCCGATAATGGATGAAGAAATACGATTCATAACTCGTAGCCATTACTTCTTCGGGCCACCCGTAAGTAAAGATAACATAACTTAATAAGAACAACGCCAATCTAAAAATTAACATTAGCAAGTAAATTAAATCATAGTGCTTGGAAATAAACTAATTTGCATTTCTGTATGGAAATAGTAACAGGCCTAAAGAAGGACCAGACTGATCAGATACGTTCTTCCCACAAAGTGCATGTCCGTGTTAGCGCGCAGGTTGTATGCATATGTTAGGTTGATCTGCTGTGCGTGTTTGCGTTGTTCTGTACTTATATGTACAGGCTTTATGCGTGTGCATGTGTAGGGCGTGTTCGTGTATCCAAGTACAGCTAAGACACGCCCGAGTATGTCTCGTACTAGGCCTATGTGGCAGTATTTTCTAATGTACCCAAGTCAATTTCCCATCTTCCGCCTAACACCAAAAGGACCCGCAAAATGTAGTGTTAGTTAGTTTTTACCCACGCCCAACATGTCTGGCTAAAGCAACGTATAAGCAATCTAGCAGACATGTACGCAGGCTGCTACACTTCCTCAGTTAATGGTTACATTAGACTACTCACATGCCCTGAATATCTTTATTAAGTTTTTTCCTCTTTATCCGTAACTGCCAGACATTATACCGCACTGTCTTTGATGTGGCACGTTCTTTTGATTATTGAACTCGTGCAAATAGTAATAATAACTTAGAAGTAGAAAGTTTTAAAAAGTGGGGAAATCCACGAAGTGATTTACTGCCCCATTTCCCATGTTCGGTAATATCAATTCCACCGGAATAAGACATCGGGAAAGTGTTGAGACTACATTACAAGATCGACTCCTGACATACGTCGTATATCGTGTAAGGACGCACTCTGCTGGGGTTTTAAAAACTAATTATGTGACGGACGCACATCGATTGATCACGACTAAACGATTTGTCCCTCGACATTTTGAGCAAATACAAAAGTCGGGTGCTTCGGGCCCAATTCTCTCTGAACTCGTCGCTTGTCCCGGCAGAAGGGCGCGTAGCAAATGTTCCCCACCGGCAGAAGGGCGTTAAAGAAAATACGACAGGGTACTCTGCGTTGAGTAACTTGCGAGATAACAACATTGATTTTAATATTCAGCTGCTTTCAAACCTTCACTGAAACAGATGGTATACTGTAAATGTCACTATAGTACAGGAGAGAGTAGTTTGAAAACACAGAACACTTCGTTTTTGAGAAATCTCCTGCAAGCAAATCCCCACTGCTGACAAAGAACCTAACACAGAATTCAATATGTAAGGACAATGTTAATCGTTGACATACCACACATTCAGCATTCGGAGAGGAACTTCCAACTGCAAAACTTCCACTTGTCAAACTACCAATCACCTAACCTTTTTATTGGCATATGAAGTGAATTTACGGTCCCGCATTATAATGCAAACTGTAATCTTACATCTCACCTGGAAACCAATGAAATGTGAATTTGATGAAAATTTTCCATCATCAACCAAGTACTGTGTATATTCTCTTTTAACAGTAAATATTATCTCATTGAGAGAATATTGCCTTGTATTTGATATTTGCAGCTTAATAAAATGACAGGAGGACTGCTAAAAATGTCACACCCACTCTGATTTCATGCGAGAAGAGTCAATTTTTTCACAGTTATAATGCAACTAAAAGGCCTACGCCCTTACTGTCTGGGGAAATTTTGCATAGGGCCTCCTTCTGGCCAAACATAGCGACAACTGATCGCAGGGACACCCGGGACTGGCCGTAAACAAGACTAAAGAATACTACACACCGAAAGCCGTCAGACAAAACGATAGGACGGAATTTGGCACAAGGCTTCACGCCGGAGCAAGAAGGCATTGTGCTGTTGAGATATAGGCCCCTCACTGGGGCTGTTGCGTACATTTTTGTACACATATACCAATAATTTTGTAACGCCGACAACTTCGAGAAGATTTGGAAGGAAATGACATGCATAGAGACAAACGGGGGGGGGGGTCTTGGCCTAGCCTTTGTCATCCTTTATAAAACCGCGTGCCAACCATTGCCAGGTCGAATATCAATATATCATGTAAATATATACTTTAATGCTCTTAAAGACGCAAACAACTGCAAGAGGGCACTCTTGAGATTCCATTAAGATCGTAAATATATGTTATTGTTCTCGAATGTCATGGGCTCGGACACGGGATTGGAAAACAAAACCGTATCGCACAAAACTCTTGGTGAATACATTCTATACAAAGAAGCTTAATCAAATTATTTTAATCATTTTTATATTTCAGTGGTAATATTTATGTGCGCTTAGAAACACTTTAGTTAGGTGCCCCTAAAATTAATTCTTATTTATTTGCTAAATGAGGTCACTCGATGCCGCGGATAACGAAAAGCACACATAGTCTGCCGGTCTCGCCCATAGTAGACGTCATATTCCAACTTAAACATGTAATAATCGACCGTGAAAAGAAAAACACCACGTCAAAACGCAGGAACTGAGACTTTACCAAACATTACTTTAATTTATCGCTGAAACAGAAAATGCATGGATTTTGCCTTAAACATCCTGGCGAACTATAAACTGATCTTTATTGTAATGATAATCAAAATATTCAAAACAATTTCCATGTGTATGGTAGAAATGACAAGAACCACGCCAAAACATACCATCGGGCTTGTCCTCTCTACGTTTTATTAAATCTTGTGGTAATTTCAACGTGAAGAACCGAACAATGATGTGAACAGGACCTCTGCCCCGCCGCATCGTAAATCTCACATAAAATTGTCGAAAGACAAACACGTACGCATTCCCTGACAAGAAATTAATGACGGTAATGAAGGTTCGAGATCAGCGTTACTCTGTAAGTGAGTCTGACCGGATTCGCGGGTAGAGTCCCACAGAATTACGAACAAAAACTTAGTTCGAGATGCGAGTATCAGTTACATGTACCTATTTCTTCCTGGTAGATTATTTGTACGCGGGATTCAATGATTGCCAAAGCATGTCGCCTGTTGCACATTGTCATCCTGGATGACATCGTTGTTGTTATCATAATTTCCACTTTCGCCGCACAAGTTTGTTTAACCTCGCCCAACAAAGCTGATAGCACCGTTATATCTGAAGTGACAAGCAGCGAGCGAGCGGTAGATATGTTCCCAAGCGCTATGTATGGACTTCGCAGGGCGAAATTGTGCAAAGCAATTATGGCCAGTCGGTCTGTGGCGAAGTGTAGTAGCTCCAGTCAGCGCGCGCTTCGTCAATCGAGCCAACACAGACGATGATCAATCACATGTGACATTATTTATAACTATTCATTATTTTTTTTGGAAGGGCCAAAGACTACTGTTTGGGCAATATGATCGCCCGGCACCCTAGACGTAGCCTAATACTGTTAATAGTTAGCGGTGACATAATCAAGTCTTTAATGCGAGATGTTTTTTTGTGTGTAATACGCACAGCAATGCATCGCACTGAAGCGCATGGCATTCACAGCAGCGCACTAACCGAACACACACAAGCACTACGACACACACCCACACACACACACACACACACACACACACACACACACACACACACACACACACACACACACACCAACACACACATACACACACAACCAAACACACACATTACTCTTACCACACCATCAGCACGACAGAAACCACCAGGCACACACAGACACACACACCACACACAACACACACACACACCAACTACACACATCCACACACACGCACGGAAAATGTCTCTGAATGATCAACATGCCCACATTATACAACAAACTTATCCGATGATTGTCTCAAAGCGTTTTAGTGCGTGTGTGAATGCATGCGCTTAGTGCGATGCATGCGTGCGTAATTACACACAAAAAAATTCGCATAAGACTTGATTATGTCACGTAATACTTAACAGTATTTAAGTCTAGGGTTGGGCGGATCATATTGCCAACGTAGTCTTTGGCCTTCCAAAAAAATAATGAATATTTAAATAATGTCACATGTGATTCGATATCGTCTGCTGTTGGTCGATTGACGAACGCGCGCTGACTGGAGCTACTACATCGCCACAACCACTGCATAATGCTTTGCACAATTTCGCCTGCGAAGTCCATACATGCGTTGGGAACATATCTACCGCTCCTAGCTTTCACTCAATATAACGGTGCTATCAGCTTTGGGCGAGGTTAAAACAAACTTGGCGGGAAAGGTGGAAATTATGATAACAACAACGATGTCATCAGGATGAATGTGCAACAGGGACATGCTTTCAATCATGATGCCGTACAAATAATCTCCAGAAGAATAGTACATGTAACTGATACTCGCATCTCGACAAGTTTTTGTCGTAATTCTGTGGACTCTACCCGGAATCCGTCAGACACTTACAGAGTAACCGATC
>JZLH01S0098151.1:9012-19323 GCA_001188425.1 Eucidaris tribuloides | reverse complement strand
GTGTGTGTGTGTGTGTGTGTGTGTGTGTGTGTGTGTGTGTGTGTGTGTGTGTGTGTGTGTGTGTGTGTGTGTGTGTGTGTGTGTGTGTGTGTGTGTGTGTGTGTGTGTGTGTGTGTGTGTGTGTGTGTGTGTGTGTGTGTGTGTGTGTGTGTGTGTCTACGTGTTCGTGTGTGAATGCAATTAGTGCGATGCATGCGTGTGTAATTACACAAACAAATTTCGCATAAGACTTGGTTATGTCACGTAATACTTAACAGTATTCAAGTCTAGGGTTGGGCGGATCATATTGCCAACGTAGTCTTAGGCCTTCAAAAAAAATAATGAATATTTAAATAATGTCACATGTGATTCGATATCGTCTGCTGTTGGCCGATTGACGAACGCGCGCTGACTGGAGCTGCTACGTCGCCACAACCACTGCATAATGCATCGCACATTTTCGCCAGCGAAGTCCATATACATACGTTGGGAACATACCGCTCCTAGCTTTCACTCAATATAACGGTGCTATCAGCTTTTGGCGAGGGTAAAACAAACTTGGCGGGAAAGGTGGAAATTATGATAACAACAACGATGTCATCAGGATGAATGTGCAACAGGGACATGCTTTCAATCATGATGCCGTACAAATAATCTCCAGAAGGAATAGCACATGTAACTGATATTCGCATCTCGACAACTTTTTGTCGCAATACTGTGGACCCTGCTTGGAATCCGTCAGACACTTACAAAGTAACGATCTCGAACCTTCATTACCGTCATTAATTTCTTGTCAGGAATGCGTACGTGTTTGTCTTTTCGACATTTTATGTGAGATTTACGATGCCGGCGGCGGAGAGGTCCTGTCACATCATTGTTCGTCTTCACGTTGAAAATTACCACAAGGATTTATAAAACATAGAGAGGACAGCCCGAGGTATGTTTTGGACGTGTTCTGTCATTTCTACCATACACATGAAATTGTTTTGAATATTTTGATATCATTACATAAAGATCAGTTTATATTCCCAGGATGTTTAAGCCAAATCATGCATTTGTTTCAGCGATAAATTTAAATAATTTGTAATCCAGTTTCTGCGTTTTGACTGTGTTTTTTTTTCACGCGATTATACATGTTTAAGTTGGTAATATCGTCTCTGTGCGAAGACCTATGTGTCTTTTCCGTTATCCACTCCTCATTTACAAATAAATAAGAAATAATTAGGGCGCCTAATAAAGTGTTTCTAAGCGCACATAAAATTACCACTGAAATAATAAAAATGATTAAAATAATTTGACTGAGCTTCTTTGTAGAATGTATTACAAGAGTTTTGTGATACGGTTTTGTTTCCATCCCTGTCCACCCATGACATTCGAGACAAACATTATTTACATCTTAATGGAATCTCAATCCCTCTTGCAGTTGTTGGTCTTAAGACATTAAAGTATATATTTACAATATATATTGATATTACCTGGCAATTGGTGCACGCGGTTTTATAAAGGATGACAAAAGCTAGGCCAAGACGTTGTCTCATGCATTCATTTCCTTCCAATCTTCTCGAGTTGTCGGCGTTACAAAATTATTGCGTATATTGTGTACAAACATGTACGCAACACAGTAGGGCCTATATCTTCAACAGCACAATGCTTCTTGCTCCGGCGTGAAGCCTGTGCAATTCGTCTATCGTTTTGTCTGACGGCTTTCGTGTGTAGATTCTTATACTTGTTTACGGCAGTCGTGTCCCTGGATCAGTTGTCGCTTGTCTGGCAGAAGAGCCCTAGCAAATGTTCCCGACAGAAGGGCGTTAGCTTTTAGTTGCTTATAACTTGAAAACAATTGACTCTTCTCGCATGAAATCAGAGTGGTGTGACATTTTTAGATCCTTCTGTCATTTATTAAGTGCAAATATCAAATAAGGCAATATTTCTCAAATGAGATAATATTTACTGTTAAAGAGAATACACAGTACTGGTTGATGATGGAAAATCTTTCATCAAAATTTCACATTTCATTGGTTTCCAGGTGAGAGTAAATTACATTTGCATTATAATGCGGGACTAATTCACTTCATATGCAATAAAAAGTTTAGGGATTGGTAGTTTGAACAAGTGAAGTTTTCAGTTGGAAGTTCCCATTCCAATGCTGAAGTGTGTATGTCAACGATTAACATTGTCCTACATATTGATTTCTGTGTTAGTTCTTTGTCAGCAGTGGGGATTTGTGCAGCAGATTTCTCAAAAACGAAGTGTTCTGTTGTTTTCAACTACTCTCTCCTGTACTATAGTGACATTTTAAGTATACCATCTGTTCAGTGAAGGTTTGAAAGCAGCTGATATTAAAATCATGTTGTTCTGCAAGTACTCAACCAGTACTGTGTATTTTCTTTAACGCCCTTCTGCCGGGAACATTTGCTACGGCCCTTCTGCCGGACAAGCGACGAGTTCAGAGAATTGGGCCGACAGACCCGACTTTTGTATTTTGCTCAAAATTCAGGACAATCGTTTTAGTCGTGATCATACGATGTGGTCGTCACATAATTAGTTTTAAAACCCACAAGTCGTCTTATCACGATATCGAGTTGTCAGGAGCTCGATCTGATAATGTAGTCTCATACACTTTCCGATGTCTTATTCGTGGAATTGAATTACCACATGGGAATGGGCAGTAAATCACTTCGTGGATTTCCCCACTTTTTAAAACTTTTTAATTCTAGTTATTATACTATTTGCACAGTTCAATAATCAAAAGAACGTCCCACATCAAGCATGCGTATAATGTCGCATTACCGGAATAAGAGGAAAAACTTATAAAGATATTCAGGGATGTGAGAGTCTAATGTAACATAACTGAGGAAGTGTACAGCCTGCGTACATTCTGTAGTTGTATAGTTGCTTAGCAACATGTGGGCGTGGGTAAAAACTAACTACACTACATTTGGGTCCTTTTGGTTGTTAGCGAAGATGGGAAATTTGATCTTGGGTAATTAGAAAATACTGCACATAGGCTAGTACGATGACTACTCGGCGTGTCTTACTGTACTTGGATACACGAACACCCCTACACATGCACACGCATAAACCTGTACATATAAGTACAAACATACGCAAACACGCACACAGATAACCTATACATATGCATACACACGCGCGCGCTAACACGGACATGCACTTTGTGGAAGACGTATCATCAGTCTGTCCTCTCTTAGGCCTGTACTATTTCCTACAGAAATGAAATTAGTTTATTCAAGCACTTGATTTAATTTACTTGCTAATGTAATTTTAGATTGGCTTTGTTCTTATTAAGTATGTTAGATCTATACAGGGTGGCCCAGAAAGAATGCTACGAGTATGATCGCTATTTTCTTCACCATTATCGGCAAAATGACATTAATTTTTATCTCGTCGGTTAGACCATTCTTTTTTCAATAAAATGATACCAAGATCATTGATTTTGAGTAAGGCGTTTTGATTCTAGGGCCATTTTTCGGAGGCAATGCAATTTCCCAAATTTGCCAATTTTTCAACAGCGGCGGTCATTGGAACGCCGAGATATTCTGGCGTCTAAGCTTGCCATACCGGACAGACCGCGATGACAATGGAGACATAGCTCGCATCGTCTTCCTTAAGAAAGCAAGGGCATTCCAGCCCTTTTGTCATTGCGGTTTGTCCGGTATGGCAAGCTACAGACGATCTAGAGTATTCTCGGCGTTCAATGACCGCCAGCGTGTTTGAAAAATTGGCAATTGTGGGATAATTGCATATGCCTTCCGAAAAATGGCCCCTAGAATCAAAAACGCCATTACTCAAAATCAGTGATCTTGGTATCATGGTTATTGGAAAAAGAAATTCGTTCTAGAGCCAACAAAACAATAAATTAGTGACATTTTGCCGATAATGGGTGAAGAAATTAGCGATCAATCTCGTGAGCATTCTATCTTTGGGCACCGTAGTAGTGAGAGTTGGAGCTCGCTAGGTAGGAGGAAATAACTTGAAGTACGCTGTTTGAAACGTTGTAAACTTGTTACCACATTAGATGGTTAGTATAGTGCAAATGAAATTATTACACTAATTACAGTCACACACTGCGGTGATGTCCAACTTCAAAGAATGCAAATCACCAAAAGGGAGAGTGGAGCGAGAGCGTGGAGCTACTACAGCAACAATAACAACAAAAACAACAACAGAAATTTTACACGAGTGTGTATAATTTCGCAGGTATGAGCAAACATTATAACCACAAACATAGAATAAAGCATAAAGCTGAATAATAATAATACTACTAGTAATATAATAATAATAATAATAATAATAATAATAATAATATAGAAGAAGAAGAAGAAGAAGAAGAAGAAGAAGAAGAAGAAGAAGAAGAAGAACACACAGCTTTTGTGTAGCGCATAACACATCAAGTGAAAATGTCCCTATGCGCTGAGAAGAAAATAAGAAAACAGGGAAAAGAAAGTAAGGGGAATATAAAGTGAAATGATATGCCCCATTCGGTTTTCAGATTGCGCGACAGAAGGTTGGCCTAATTTCAGTGATAAAGCAACATCACTGTAATAATGTCGTTATTTGGCGGGTTTGGCGTTTTGCCCGGTTTTTGCCCCGAATTTGGCGATTTTTTGGCCTTTTTTGGCTTTTTTCCACCATCCTATTTTTCACAAAGGCTCCCAATCGGGGACCGTGCCGTTCGCGTCGATCTCAAAATTCGATCCGGCGGTAGTCCTTTTTGCGCGATTGACCCATTGTTTTCGACGTCGACCAGCCGAAGGCCGAATTTTGAGGGCATTTCTCGGAGACTTTTTGCCGTATACAATCGTACGAACGTCCGCGTACAATCACCAGCGTAGCTTACGGCGAGACTTGCAGACAAATCTCACAGTTTTGCCATGGTTTTGCCAGTTTTGCGTTTTACCGACCAAAAATACTCAATTCGGCATTCTCGCCCGTGTATGTGCATAGCCATAGAAATTACGTAAAATTCACTTTTTTTTCTTGCCTTGATCTAATTTCTGAATAGAAATGAACTTCATCACACCTATTTCAACTTAAATGTTATTTTAAAGCACTGTTTTCTCTCTCTATGTCAAAAAAGTACCCCAAAGTCCGTGAGATTGTATCCGTAAGACGTAGTCCCACACGTTCAAAACCATGTCACGTGCGGGCGTTTAACTGTGCAGTCAACTGCACGCTCCGTGGCAGAATCGCCGAATCACACTTACCATGTTTATACTATCGTATCTGTGTGCAGGGTCTGTGTGGCGTTCAACTGTGCAGTCCACATTCTATTGCGTGCATGCTCCGTGGCAGAATCACTGTGTTCAGTGGGCAGAATCACTGTGTTCAGTGGGCAGAATCACACTTACTAGCTGTATGGACAGACGCAAGCCTGTTACTGGCACACAGGTTTAGCTGTACATGTATATGGACAGACGCACGCCTGTCACTGGCACACCGGGCTGGCACACAGATTTCTTCTGTCTTTAGAATTGTCACCTTACCATTTTCCTGTAAAAGTAGGGCCTACTTCTTCATCGTTTTTTTTTGGGGGGGGGGGTGGGTGGTATTTCAGCCACCGAATTACCAGTGATTCCATTCAAACCTTAAAAAAGCTGGCGGAATGCGTCGTGAAATTGTTCAAAAATCAAGTCCTACTGTTGTATAAATTTTTCAGTGCATATTGAAATGTTAAATTATGTTAAGTTGAAGTTGAGTTGACATTTGTGGTGCCGTCTTTTGTTTAAATTGTGTTCAGATTCATTTTTATTGAGAAAGTTGACATTGTGATGACCTCGATACAACTGCATGCGCACGCTACAGTTTTCGTATATTATACAATTATTGTGACCACATGGACAAATGAGTCATTCTGGAACCGAATAATATGTCTTACAGAAGCGAATATAAATGGAGTTCTTAGAAACCTTTCGAAGGATTTTAAGAATATTTTTGATAATTGTCAAAAAACTCATACAAATCATCAAAAATCGCCCTACTCTCCCTGCGGAAGTCATTTCCCCCTGTAGGGATTCCCTACTCCTAGGGTTGGCTGAAATTCTTACAGTAGGGGATTTGCTGAAAACTCGCTCAGCGAAAAGACGAAAAATCGAATTTTGGGGAAGTTTTTTTTTTTCTCCAAATCGTGGGGGGACATTTAATAATTTTGTCCCCCACCGTATCAAATCCGTGGGGGACTGACCTAAAAAATGTAAAAAAAAATACCTGTTTAAATATGAGAAGAAGAGAAATACGGACAGACCCGTCGGTCTACAGGTACGGATAGGCGAGACCCATGCATGGGTATGAATAGGTGAGTATGGTCCGGAATTAGGGCAAGGTTACGGAATGAACTTGTACAGATACCGGGTATGAACCTGTACAAGGTACGGGTAGCAGACAGCGGAGATCCTTGTACGGTAGGAAAACCATGGTCACGAGTTTATGAGTACGGGTTCGGGAATTTGTAAGCGGGTACTTACAAGATCTGCGGAAAACATCACTTAATTTTCTGTCTAAAAATGTGCGCAGATCTTTTCAATTCTAATGTAATGGCATTTATCACCCAAGAAAATTATTTAATTCATGATTTCCATATAATGCATTATACCCAAAATTATTTAAATTCATGATATAAATTCTTCAGGCAATTAAATAATGATTCGCATATGTCGGCATTTTTTTCTCAAGATATGAGTATGGGTATGGGTAATGGTAGCGGGTACAGAGAGCCATGGTTCGGGTTAACAGAATTTTTGCAGATTGTATTTTTTAAAAGCTGTAGCCTACCTCATATAAAGATATATGAAGATACGAAGTATAGGTACAAGGAAATTGGGAACGGGTTATGCACAGGTAGCAAGTTGGAGAGGTATGGGTATACGGGCGCAGCTGCTTACGAGACGAGAGGTACAGGTAAGGAATATGGTCCTGTGGATACAGCGGAATTGAAATAACCGACCATTGGGTACAGTACAGGGAACGAGGACGAGAGGTACGGATATAAGACTTGTGAGTACATGTACGGGTATGGAGTCCAGCTGGTATGGATACGCAGATGAGCGCATTCTGGTACGGATATGGATATGGACGCTGTGGTTAGGGTGTAAGTAGCGTGTACTGGGGAACGGTATGAAATTCCATGGGTACGGTATAAGTACGGGCCCCGGAAATTAAGGGGACAAGGGTCGGGTAGCTTCAGAAATGCAAATCTAAAAAAAATAAGTGTTTTTTCCCTTATGAATTTGCACTTTGGAATAAAAAAACATAATACAACTGTAGTAACAACTTCATTAAAAAACGATATTCACAATAATTCCGAAATTTCCATAATATAAATACAATTTTTAAACAAAGTAAATATGAATCTGCAGTTTTAAGAAAAATTGCCAGATGTACTGCAAGGGAACAAGGCATACACATTTAATCGAGGGCAATTACTATGTAAATTTTAATCTTCGCAAAATAAAATGTGCATTGAAGCATAAACGCTCACCCGCTAGGACCCCGTGAATTTCACGGTCCCGCTAGTTCACTTAATAATCATGAGTTTTAAAGTTTAGATAGGGCCTACTGTTTATCAGGATACTGTAATAGTATTGACAGTATAACAGTAGACTGTAAAAGAAACGAATATTGATATAAAGCTTATAGGATGTAGCACACGACATACCGCGCGCGCAGCACACTACACACTACACCACACACACACACACACACACACACACACACAGGCATGAGAACTCTTATGTATTTGTCACCATAATTATCTCTCTGTATATCTCAAAAACAATCTAGTAATTCATCATTCTAAAAACACGTATGTGGAGAGATTCAAGTTTAATGGACAATTATTAGTGTCTGTGGATTGTATTATTACTAGTATCACCTTTACCTGTAATGATGCCGACAACGTTTGCTCCAGCTCCCCCTACGCTCATTCCTAATGAGTATGACCAAAATACCATTCCATGTCGTTAGCATTCACATTGCCAATTAACAGACTAAGAAACCAACAAATAGACATAAAACAAACAACATCCTATAACAATCAGGAGCCACAACACTGTATGGACCTCTTTTAGTTAAATGAGAGAAAACGGTCTGACAACCAGACTACGCCACTGCAAGTATGCAACACCACGGGAAAAAGGTACACGACACGAAAGTGAATTTACTACTCCCCTAATTAGCATAGATGAGCATTATAATGTTATTTGCCGCGAAAGGCGCCTCTACTTATCACTCCAATTATGTGTGCACGTGCCCAGGATATTTGAAAAATGGATTACAGTTTACATTGTTAGCATGCCCATAGGCACTGATGAATATCTCTAAATTAATATGCATTATAATGCAATTTCCGTGAATTCATGCCCTGGAAATCTTCATTCTGAAAGCGCTGCTACTTGTTGCAGATGATGATGAATTAAGTTTGTTTTTCATCAAACGATGGAACTCAGAAACTCACTAAAATAAAAATATGCAATCATCGGGTATTTTACACTGATGCAAAATCAGTGATGACACTATCAATAAGTAGAGTAGAAGCCTATAAGATTTGCCTTAGTGGCAAGAGTAGTAGTGATAGAAGTAGTAGTAAAGCAGTATACGGAGGGAAAAGAAAGAATTTTGAAAAGAAAGAGGGGAAAAGGAGGTGGAGGAGAAGGAGGAGGAAGGGGAGATTGAGGTGGAAAAGAGAAAGAAAGGGGGAACAGATCAAGAAAGGGAGGAAAAAGAAAAGACAGGAGTGGAGGAAGAGGATGAAGAGTGGGAGATTGTGGAGAAAAGGGGGAACAAAATGATGAAAGAGGAAGAAAGGGAGAAACGGATGAGGAGACGAAGACAAGGACAAGCAAAAAGAAGAAAAAGGAAAGAAACAAGATAAGGGAAAGAGGAAATGGAGGACGAGGAGGAAAAGATCAATACGAAGAAGAGAAAGAGAAGAAGGGTACGGAGAGGAGCAGGGAGAAGAAGAAAAAGAAGAAGAAGAAGAAAGGGGAGGGGAGGAGGAGAAGGTGGAAGAGGAAGAGGAAGAGTGGGAGCTTGTGGGGGAAAGGAGGAAGAAAATGAAGAGAAAAAAGCGAGAAACAGATGAAGGGGCGAGGATGAAGAGGAGGGGGAAAGAAGAAAAGGAAAAGGAAGGAAAAGTAGAAGGAGGAAGAAGGAGGAGGAGGAAGAGAAGAAGAAGAAGAAAGAGAAATATATGAAGATGAAGAAGATGAAGTAGAAGATGAAGAAAAAGATGATGATGATGAAGAAGAAGGAGAAGAAGAAGTAGAAGAAGAAAAAAGAAGTAGAAGAACAAGACGAAGAACAAGAAGAAGAAGGAGGAGGAGGAGAAGAAGAAGAAGAAAAAGGAGAAGAAGAAGAAGAAGAAGAAGAAGAAGAAGAAGAAGAAGAAGAACAAGAACAAGAAGAACAAAAAGAACAAGAAGAAGAAGAAGAACAAGAACAAGAAGACCCTATTCTATTTAGCAACATGAATAGGACAGTTTCATACATCTATAATAATACAAAACTCTACAGACTCTTTTTGTAAAGTCCAAGGACAACACGCCTTCACCAGACTAGCAATTAAATGAACGAAAACGGTTTCCAGCAGTCTTTTCATATAATGACAATATGTACCACAATCTCAGGGACAACTCGATTTGTGCATTTAATTCAATCAACGACCTTGTGCTTGCATATGCGGAAACCAGAAAGGCCATGTCGTTTCTGTAACTGTTTCGAGTTATAATCTACGGTAGATGTCGACAGGTTAACATTTTCTTAGATTGTGTACATGTAATATTCCAATTACAACTTATAATTGAAAGCATGTTATGAAATTACTTTAACTTACAAAATTTATCAGATTTTATCACATATTCCAAGAGTGTGTAAGAGACAATTAAAAACAAATTGTGTGTGTAACCGAAAATGATACGCATCTAACAATTTAAGAAGAAATAAACATATGAAAAAATAAATTGATTAACTAATTAAGTAATAGATAAATAAATAGATACAATCACATTGATTATTCTTCCAGTCGCTCAAATTTAAGATTCGCAAAACAACCGTGATTAGATTTGTGTACATTCAAGGTGTTCATGAAGTGTCCTGGCCTTTTCCTCAATTCCCCCAAAAGTGTACACACTCACACACACACACACACACACACACACACACACACACACACACACACACACAACAATACACACACACAACACACACACACACAACACAACAATACACACACACAACACAACACACACACAACACACACACACACAAACGCACACACACAAACACACACACACAAACACACACACATACAGATGTCGA
>JZLH01S0098099.1:45596-58492 GCA_001188425.1 Eucidaris tribuloides | reverse complement strand
AATTCGTCACTAAGACGAATTGGTGATCCGCGTAAACGCTCCGTTCATTTAATCTACAAAAAATGTGGCAAACAATCTACATCAACTATCATTGCTTGCTGAAATATGTCCCTCATCACCTTACATTTTCCATCTAACATCAACTCAAAAATCGACGTGCGCGTACGCGTTCGTCGCGACGCGTGAACGGTTATGATTAGGACCAGTGATAACCTTTGACCTGAAGTTAATGTGTACCAGGTTTGGTGATGTTACTCGACTCCAGTCATGAGATATGCCCGAAATACCATTTTTCTTTGTGACGTCATAGATGAGGCGTCAGAAGAATTTGTCATGGAAAGTGATATCTGAAACCTTATCTACGCATCATAGGCTACCAGAATATGCAATAAAAAGTAGGGGTCACCGATAATTCCAGAGAGTTATAAGTGATTTAAAAATGCCTCAAATCAATACGCGCGCATGCGCGCGCATTTACGATTTTAGGACTTCTAAGCGATATTTTGGTTCCAGTTGGTCGGGAAAGGGTTCTAATTGATGGAAAATTAAGTCAGAAATCCAAATCCGTCAAAAAAATGACGAAATTCGGTCGGGAAAGGGGTGCGTGCGAAAAAACGCGCGCGTACGCGCGCGCACTAAAATGCTCCAAATGACCTAAAACATATAGTACCGTTAATAAAAAGTCATATGGAGCAATTTTATTTTTTGACGCGCCCGTACACGCATGTGAAGATGCGCGCGCGCACGTGGTTGGGACCAAACGATGACCCATGACCTGAACTTGACCCTTGCCAAGTTTGGTTATTTCATTCGACTGCCGGCTCGAGATATCGCAAATGTAGGTTAAGTCTAGCTTTTTTACACATGACGTCATAAATGACGTCATAGGTGCTCTATCACATTGACCGGGTTACCATGCCGAGGTATTAACATGGGACATAACTATGCCAAGTTACAAGACTAATGCTGTTGTCATTCCTTGACTATCTACACATCACTGCATAAGTCGAACAAAAAGTGACCAGAAGAACACGAATAAACTTCAGCACATTTCACAATTCCGCACACATCGCAACTGAGACGACACAACAGCGTACACACACAGCCGCGTAAACCACCAGAGCTCCCGACAATGCATTTATTAAAGAAAATTGTGACAAGCGATGTAATACTCACAACAGATATATTTCATATTGGGCATCAGTAAACACACGTCACAGACATGACAACCACACAGAAACACTTAACACACTTATCTACCACCATTGAAGTATCTATCAACTAATATGCAGTCACAAAATCACCAGATGCTCACGCACGTACGTCTAGCCACTAGCATCACACAGACAGCATTTCACATTCAATTGTGTCAAAGCTGTTCTTACCAAAAAGGTTGAGCGAAGATATAGGTGAGTACGAGACATCTAAATAACTATAAAAAGAAACAGGTTTTAGATGTAGATAAGAATAGTCTTAGGATTACAGTTTGTAAGCACGTTCCGATGGAAAACATTGACACATTCTATCACAATCGCGAACTCGTTTCTAGATAAACGGACCTTACGAAAAAATTACTTTCAATAATGAACCTTACCTACAAGTTATGTGTACCAAAATGTAATGGTTAATCTACTCGAACCCAGTCATGAGATATGCGTAACATAACAATTTTCGTTGTGACGTCTATGTGACGTCAACAACAATTTGGCTTGAGTAATAGATGCTCTGAAAATGCTTATCTACCCATCATAGTCTACCAGAATAAGCAATAAACAGTAGGGTCACCGTTAATATTCTAGAGAGTATAGCAGTGATTTAAAAATGTGCCGCACAGAGAATTACACACTCTAACACAAATCTCACGCGCCCGACGATACTGACTCGAAAAGGAATCGCGTTGTGGCGCGATGTTCACCAGTTTTTCCGAGCTCGGATGAGTAAAATGCGATCATGTTTTGCGGATAATCTGAGGTGCCACGGAACAATTATCAGGGTTCAAGTTAATTGACGATACCATATTAATTACGCTATATTGTACAGATTGACTACATATTTCCATAGGACTCACGAACCACAAAATATGAAACGCCTTTATTCCTAACGAAAGGGGTGCGCGCGAAAAAAACCAGCAATTTGGTTTGAAACTGATCCTTTTCCGAGTGTGCCCCAACGGATTCCTTTGTCCGATCAGTCGACGGATTTTTAATAGTGTAGGTGTATGAACATAGCCACTCCTCAGCTTTGTCAGTGTGAAAGCAGCGGCGCGCAGTTTAAATGATACAAAAGACAAGCGCTCTCGAATAATGTAAAGCTAAATGAATATGCGAATACAACTTTAGTTACTTATAATACGATATTAATAAACCAAAAGACACACAGAGGAGCGATTTCTGAAACGTGAACATTGTCTGCAGGGGTTTGTAATCAATACTCCACACCGGGTTATGAATTAGCCTGATTTTGTGAAGTACAGTACCACTATCGTGGAAACTGCCAGGATTTAGTATCTGTCGTCATCTTTGTATAAAAACACCCAAAAGCAGATCATCTTGACCAGGCCATATGACACCTGACTCACAAGAGGACAACTTTAGAGCAGTATATTCTTGAGCTTAATTAGAAATTCTAATTGTCTACATTTATTATGTTACTAACTAATCATTTAGTTCCTTCGTGTGGGCTCAGCGACTAACTAATGCTAAGATTTTTAGAGATTACATTCACCACAAAACGACTTTTTTACACAGAAATGGAGAATGAAGTCGGAAAAAAAAAACGCTTATTTGGTATTAGATACAATATAAGTAAGAAGACTCTAATCAGAAGCTTACGTGATAATCCATAGGATTACCAATACCCAAGGAAGGTATTAACAGTGAAAAAACAATATACTTAATGTTAATTACAAGAACTATTAAACACTATCGTTCTTGAGTTTATCGTCGAGACAAAAAGTGACTCAGAACAGAAACATCCAATAAATGAAACAAACAAACATAGAAAGAAAAAAATTGTACAACATCTATGGTGATGGCCGCGTTTACGCGGATCACCAACACGAGGGGTGCGAGTAGTAGGTGGATAACGTGATCAGCACGGTAGGAAAAATGAGAAGAGAAAATACTTGACGATAAGCAACTATCTAAATGGTGATCCGCGTTAAATTTACGGCCGGAATCACCAATAAAGAAAAAGAAGAAAATTCGTAACAAATTATGGGTGATCCGCGGTTACGCGGATCACCAATAAACAAACAAAGTAAGAAAAAAATTTCGTACAAACTCTATGGTGATCCGCGGTTACGCGGATCACCAATAACTAAAAAAAAATAATTCTAATCTTAACCTCACTGTCCGAATTGAATGCTAAACTACCCTTTTACTATCCATTGATCAAAATCCACCTTGGGTGCCTGACAAATTTAATCACAGGAGCAACTGTTGAGCGGAGTGTAGCTTAGTCCATTCTTCACACATCTGCATCTTCTACACCATTCCTTTTAACCATTAAGAAAAGTGTCGGCTTCCTCAACCCGCCCATAACAATAGAACCACCTGTGTTTTTTAAACCCCAAATTTTAATTTTTACCTTCTGGGCTTCCCATCTTGCTGTAAACTACTGGCGCTGTTCACCCTTAACCCAATCCTTGATCTGACAGAATAACATTGAAAATTTTAAACAATTTTCTGACTCAAGGAAATCTAATCTCTACTGGCGTGGACCATTTTTCACTAAAAGGCCACTTTTTGGTTATCTTGACACGTGAATTAAACTTTGGACAAAATAAACCGACCCATAAATACAGAAACTAATGTTCTGAAAACAACACGAGACCAGACAAAACATATTTCAGATAGAGGCACATAGAAAAGTAGCATTGGCAGCTACGTTGTCACTACGGTAAACAAGGAACAAGGTGATGGCCAAAATGTGTCTCGCCCAGTTTCGCGTACATACAATCTTGCTAAAAAAATGTCACACTGGGTTCAAAAGGTTTTTGACCCCCGTCTGCGACATTAGACCTATTGGTGACCTCTAGCTTCATATGAGACATCCACCACCCAAGTTCGGTCACACTTGGGCGAAAGGGGGCAAAGTTACGGGACATAATGAAAAGTTGCTAAAAAAAAATAACATTTGGCTCAAAAGGGTCTTTGACCCCTGCCAGTGACATTCAGATTCCTATGAGACATATACCATCCAAGTTTGGTCACAATTATGCAAATTATGGCAAAGTTATGGACCATAATAGAAACTTGCTCAAAAACTCAACATTGGGCTCAAAAAGGTCATTGACCCAAGGTGACCTTTGACCCTTTGGTGACCTTCAGCTTCCTATGAGACATCTACCATCCAAATTTGGTCACAAATGTGCAATTGGGGGCAACAAGATAGAAACTCACTCAACAACACAATATTTGGCTCAAAAAGTCATTGACCCCAAGGTGACCTTTGACCTTTTGGTGACCTTAAGCTCCCTTTTAGACATCTACCACCCAAGTTTGATCACAATTGTGCAATTGGAGGCAACATGATAGAAACTTGCTCAAAAAACTTAACATTGAACTCAAACAGGTCATTGACCCCTGTCAATGACCTTTGACCTTTTGATGACCCTTTGCTCCCCATGATACATCTACCCCCAAGGTCAAAATTGACATTTAACTCAATTTTGACCCACATCCAACAAAACCTTGGCAAATACATGTATCTCATAATTCTGTTGTCACCTGGCAGCCATCTTGGAAAATGGCCGCCATCTTGGATTTTTTTTCGTGGCCAGGATCTTTTTCTTAAAGAGTGACCTTGACTCTATATTCCCACCAAATTTCATGCTTGTATCATCAACTGAACGATTATGGCTCAAAATCGCTTTTATCTGCTCCACTATTAAGTTTGCCTCCAAAATCTAAAAATGTATTCATACTGAAAATCACGCTAAAACAGGCATGTTTTAATTTTACTTGTTCTCCGTCATACGTTATTCATTTTTTACGCATGAGGTGTCAAATAAAAGAAGATATTTTGAATATTCATGTCATGCTTTTATTTCTTAAAAATAATTACATTTACTACCCCGAAAATGCACTCAAATATGGAATTTGTGCGTGCAAATGAAATTTTGGTAGCAGCAATATTGATTGTTTTAATTCAATCATGCGTGAGCAATGAATAATATGTTGTGTATCAAATGAAAGAAGAGAAACACGGCTTTACAAACATACCTAATTCATCTAAGATATTGTTTATTATGATGGGATATTTTTGCCATGAAGTCCGGTTTCCTTTTTTCTGGGACACACTGTATAACAGAATGTCATGATTTATTGTATCGAACGCCTTGGAGAAGTCCAGGAACACACCTATTGTATGAGAAAAATTATCAATGGACTGGGCAATTGTATTCATGAGAGTGAGAAAGGCATGGGACGTACTATGCTTCTCGCGAAAGCCGAACTGCGTGGCGGAGAAAATATCTTGGTTGTTAAGAAACGTGGCTGTGCGAGTATACGACCTTTTCTAGTATTTTTGAAAAACAGGTTAACAGAGAGATGGGCCTATAGTTACTCGGTTCCAATTTGTCTCCCTTTTTAAATATTGGAATTACTTTTGCTAATTTTGTCTGTTTAGGAACAATGCCGGTACTAAGAGATGAATTCAAAATAAATGTAAGTGGTTGCACTATTTCAAGTATTGTGTTTTTTAGAATAAGATTAGTCACTCCATCCCAGCCAGGACTTTTTTGTTTTGCAGATTTCTGACGATGTCAACGACCTCTGCTTCATTAACCGGAGCAAAGAAAAGGGTATTGGGACAAGGATTTGTTAGATATTCAGTAAACAGTTTGTCTGAAATGGGAATATTGATAGGGGGGATTAGCAAAAAAGTGCCCGAAAATTTGAAAATAGCATATGTTAGCGCGCAAAGCGCGCCGAAAATTAGAAAATATATGTTTGCGTGCGAAGAAAATAAATAATTGCTGGAAGAAAAGAACGGACTTGATTAGCACGAATTTACATAATCTAATAGAAGAAAATCAAGAAAATGAAGGCGGCGGCTTCACTTCACTTTTTTTATCTGGGGGGGGGGGGCGACCGCACCCATCGCCCCCCTTGGCTACCCCACTGTTTTGTTGGACAAAATGGGGATGGAGGAGGTGGGGGAATTCTCAAAGAAAGTTGTAAGCATCCATGAGAACAGAGTTATTAATCGCAAAATATTAGTCAGTTTATAATTATATACGGTCTTGTGTATACAGTCAAATCACGGGGCTGTGTTTTTACGACATCATTAACGTCAAACTTTAATTGTATTGCTTACATGCATTATCACACGTGGCTCATGAAGATAATCGTGTACACAGTTTAGGAGTTTAGGAAAAAGACGCACATATACGTTCTGCTGTTAAATGGGTGAGGTTAAACGATCTTAGCGTCCATCTATGAATGGTATTCAACTAATAATAAATATGAATCGTATTCGTAATCATAATAAATTTTGTTTAACTTTGTAACTCTAGCATGCATGACTGTATTACACATCATACTCATGTGATTCAAAATTACCAAAAGTACTATTTGAGGTCTTAATTTTTATCATTTACCAATAGATGGTTCATCGCTCGCAACGACAATCTCGCGGCAGATCAACGATCATCACTCCGGTGAATTGTGAGGAGGACGACCATCCTACCACCACCTGCGGGTTCTGTCCCTGGCGTTTCCCGAAACCACGGATTCCCGCCGCCGCACGCGCACTGTACTTCAGACTGCGTGGACGCACGCGAGTGACCGCAATTCAACGACATGGAAGTGAAAATGATGCTGTGACGTCATCGCTGGATACTGCACGTAGTTCAAGATCCAGCACGTTAAGTCACCCCTCTAACGGTAACGTCCACAGGAGCTTCAGCCTTCCCGGTGCAGTAGAAGAAATGAATGATGCTGCCTATATCAAAGACGGCACGATGAGTTGTAGCAGTCGGTCGTCATCATCATCTACCCGCTCTCAATTCCATCGGCCTTATTATGGACTTCAATCTAGCATCGACCATGTTATGCAGCAGCCGACACGGGGTAATGACATCACGGCAAACGCCAGCGTGGAAAAGCATGGTCACCTGTACTCCGAAAAATGTCCAGCTGACGAATTTGGGAAAATTGATGACGGTTTTGAGCAACATCCTGTAAACGACGAACGACCTCAACCAAACAATACAGATAAAGCACAACTAAAACCAGATTCACCCAAAGACAGTTTCCATAGCATTGATGACGTCAGCAGTCCAACAACCCAGGAGAAATCTTCGGATGCTGACCATTCTGGTGGTATCAATGTTCTGGTGATCAACCACTGCAGCCAAGAATCAGTTGATGACGAAATAGGATCTATATCCAACGCTTGTAGTCCGGACGAAAACACCTACAGTGACGCATACCCCGAGATTGATTGTCAGAATAAGACATGCCAATGGGTACTCTATCAAAATAGATGTAGGGACAGTGAGGAACTCACATCTACTGCTGATGATAACTTGTCATCTTGTGGCAACCTGGAGAACAAGGATGAAGATGTACCTTTGCCACAGGACGAAAGACCTGAGTCATCAACTGCCTCGGGTGAAGTAACATCCACTACTGGTGACTGCACAGAAGAGACCGTCAACCGTCTTGATGTTCGGGTCGTTGATGACGAGGAGACGAATGAATCACCCCAAACTGAGATGGATGACAATCATATTCCACACGAGCATGAGAGCAACTTGGATGAAGAGTTGGAATTCTTTGAATGCAACAACGCAGAGGGTGATGATGATCCTGATCTGGACGAGATCCTGAAGAAATGCCCGCCAACAAAGGTTCTTCAAACCTTGCTGAACATGCTTCAAATGTCCAAGAACACAACGTGCCAGCTCCAGAAGGTGGCCTGTAAAATTGGCCGTGTCACCTGCGGACCCTTCCCCCAATGCCTCGACTCAGGTATGAAGAAAGGCCGGGTGATTGACGCCCAATGCAAAGAACTTCTTTCGGAATCGGAGCGGTTTCTAACGAATATCAATCAGAATTTCTTGACCTTCTATCATATCTTGGACAAAATGGACCACATAGGCGAGATGCAAGCCAGCCATGTTTTATCAATCATGAGTAGGAGTTCGCACAGGCGATGGTCACGTTTTGCAGCTCGCGTCAAGAAGCTGGATCTATGGCAAACGACTTTCCAGAGGGTAATCACGGCAAGAGTGCTGAGAAGAATTATGTCTACAATCCCAGAAGATGAGGAAATGTAATTAGTTACTTTTAGTAAACAGTGACAAATAGATACTGAAAAGAGTGCAAATGGTGACCTTAAAAAATTGTGCACTACTTGTGAATACTGTGATACCGCGGATTTGGGAGACTGATAGAACATCTGACCACCGAATTGAACCAACTCTTGTTTCAACTCTCATCCTACTCATGGTAATCTGGGGCTATGGTGTATTTCTTGCCAAGAGAAGTCTGTCAGATTTGGAACTTGACATAAATCTTACTCGAGAGTACATATCAATGTGAGCTGCTTTAGCGTGGAAGAATTTGGGGGTGGGTGGGTGGGTGGGGGTGAGAGAAAACTGTTTCATCTGGCAGACTGGCCGAGGAACTGACGTGGTTTTAAATGCTTCCCAGCTGAAACGTCTGATCCTCCACATGGTATACAGGCTTACTCTCAGATTAGTTAAAGGTAGTGGATCTCATTTGCAAACATCCCCACAGACCAGGAAAAGATAACCCATGCCCTGAGGCTATCAATGAAGGGCATGTCTGTGAAATCTAGGGGTCAGTAATTACCTAGAATTGGAAAAATGCGAAAGAAAAACAATAGCTATTTAGTGTATGTTCTATGGTAGGAATTTTTCTCTCGCGAGAAAAAAATTCAAATCGGAGTCTAACGGTCACTATAATTCCACTAAAACTGAGTTTCTAGCTCCTATATTTTGCTAAAGGTTCCAAGATGGCATTTTCTTCTAAATACCATTGTATTTACACAATGTTTTTAGGCATGCAAAAGAGATCCCCTGCCTTTAAGATCGGTGTAATAGCCTAGTGGTTGAAGCGTCCGCCTCACGTCCGGAAGGTCGCGGGTTCGAGCCCCGGCCGGGTCATAACTAAGACTTTTAAAAATGGTACCTTCTGCTTTCTAGCCAGGCGCTCGGCATTCTAGAACACAGAAGGGTAATAATAACATGTATGTTATGCAGGGCCCGCTGGGAGAACAGTATATTTGACTGAAGTGGCTATACCTGCATGGGTAAATGAAAAGAATATTATTATTGTTGAGTCTGAAGGGTCAAATACTTATGTTGGAATTACCCATTAAAGAAACTGGTAATCGCCCTTTTCCTGAGATTAACATGGAAATGTCAGTCACATGTACATCAGAAAATTGCTTCATGGATGTCAGAGGAATCATAGCAAATAATTTCCTGCACTTAAAAAATCAATAAGGCCAAATGAATTGAATTTTAAAAAAGTTGGAAAATCATGTTAAGTTACATTCACGAATATATAGGACTTATCAATAACAGCATCTAAACACAATTGCAGATAAAAGCCCTTATCCAAAGGCAGTAACTAGTAGAATTAAAAATCGACTTAAAAACTATATTTTAAAAGGAAGTTGGTGAAACAGACTTATAATCTTGAGGATCACTTCAATAATGAAATAAAATTTAGGTTACTACAGTACATACCACAAGTTTAAATGCCTAACATTGTGTTATATTTCTGCTATTGTGAGTGCAGATATTATAAGCATCAAACATCTACGAATATGTATATGGCTGTACCCCCTCCCGAAACATTTGTATTTTTTTTAATTGGACTACACGTACAATGAAAATCACGAGAAAGTTCAAGGGGTAAAGTCCCACTGGTCTCTCAAGTATCTTATTTTGAATCCCGGAAAACAGAAATCAACATTTTGTTCCCATATCAGATCAGTTGATCTTTCGTTTTGATAAATTTGTTCCCGGCCTCTAATCCGTGCCTTTCTTAGGATATACATGCAGGTGGCCCAGAAAGAATGCAACACCTGCGATCGCTATTTTTTTTCACCATCATTGGCAAAATGTCACTGGTTTTTAATTTCATTGGTTAGAACATTCTATTTCCAACAATATGATACCACGGTCAAAGATTTTTAGTAAGGCGTTTGGATCCTAGGACCATATTACTGAGGCAATGTAGTTTCCGAATTTCTTACTTTTTCAACTCCGTGGATCCTCGAAAACATAAAAATATTCTCTCGTCGCAGCGTGCCATAAAATCAGCTGGGCAGACAAACCGAAATTCCTCACATTGTATTTGGATCAAAACAAAGGCATTCCTGTCAGTGGTTTGTCTGCGGAGCTTTTTCTATGGCACGCTGTAACGAGAGAATATTTCCGTTTTCCGAAGATCGGTGGAGTTAAAAATAGCAAATTCGGGAAATGAAACTGTCTCAGAACAATGGCCCTAGGATCCAAAAGCCGTACTGAAAATCAGTAAAAATCATGGTGTCATTTTGTTGGAAAACAATGTTCTAACCAACAACAAAAAAAAAAGCTGTCGATGATGTTTAAGAAATTAGCGATCGCAGGTGTTGCATTTTTTTCTGGGGAACCCATGTATAGTAAGAAATGGGAAGCAGCCTCCTTTTAGTTATTAGCAATTATAAGCTGTCAATCAGTGAGTGTGCACTAATTGGTGAGAATGAGAGCGCGCGCGTGTGTGTGCGTTTGTGTGTATGTGTGTGTGTGTGTGTGTGTATGTGTGTGTGTGTGTGTTGTGTGTGTGTGTGTGTGTGTGTGTAATACAATATGGAAACGATTATAATGTTTCAATAGAATACTTTATTGACGGCAAACACCATTAACCGTATTGCACGAATTTGACTAGGAAATTGTCAACTATAGAATACTTTCACAGGTACTGGAATGATGGAAGAATAGTGCAACAAACGAAATGAAATACACAATTAAAAGTAGCACTGACGAAATATGAACTTGATATCTATCTATAAATTATTAATAATATTAAATGGTACTCACACTTACACAGCTCAAGCTTGTGAGTGTCTGAGTGTCTCTGTGTCTGTGTGTTAACATAATGGTTGCACCGTGTTCTAATTAATAATACAAAAGACGATTCATTAATAATAACAGCGGTGTTGTATATTGAGCACTTATCTCAACACGTGTTAGTTTCTATGGCGCTGTTGTGCGTCCTTCCACTTCACTGTTATCGTAAATTGAAAGAAAAATGCATTTTTTCGACATTATTTCGGCTATTTTGCAAAAGATATTTTTTCCTTTAAAATCAAACAGATCGATTTTTCTGTTCACGTTCAACCTTCACTTCTTATCTATTATATATGGCGCTGAGAACACGTCAGTTTTATGCAACATTTCCTTCAAAATTGATCATACAGGTCACATTTTTTTCTCAAATTAATATACAGGTAAATGTTATAGGATTCATGGTTTAGAAAGATAGATGATAAAGCATTCGAAACACATACTTCTGAATTTCCATTTTATCTAGTTGTGCATGAAACAGTCAGTTTTTATTAGTATAATGTACATGTATGATAATTAATTTACGGGCGTCGTTTATTAAATTAGAATTGGTAATGGTGCCTAGTTTGACAAAAACGACAAAAAAACTACATTTTCTATCCGAAGGCTGTGTAAAATTAAGGATTTTTTTTCGAATCGTTCTTTTTCTATCTGTATGTACAGTAGATAGATAGATAGATAGATAAATAGATAGATAGATAGATAGACAGATAATATGTAAAGACAGATGATGTAGATAAAATGACAAAGATGTGAAGATGCGTTTGTGCATGATGGTGTACGTTTGTATAATGTGTGTGTACGTGTTAATGTGTGTGTGTGTGTGTATGTGTGTGCGTGTGTGTGTGTGTGTGTGTGTGTGTGTGTGTGTGCGTGTGAGTGTGTGTGTATGTGTGTGCGCGCGCGCGCGCGCGCGCGTGTGTGTGTGTGTGTGTGTGTGTGGTTGAGACATTCGGTAAACATTATCAATGTAATATCGTGCTTTTTATATTGTTGTGCTGGTTAATTGAAATAGTTTTATAGCAATCCCACACATCATATTCATGTTACACTTGCAATTTAAGATTCAAAATAACATTTATTTCCTTCTTGCAAGTCATAAACATGAACAGATTAATACAGTTTATTTATAAATAATAAAATGGAAGGAGGTGTATTTCCCTAAAAGCTCAAGGCCTGCGGCGGGAAACGCCTTTACAAACACTACAATACAATAACACTACATACATATGTTAAAAACAACTAACTCTAGATTATATGTAATACACAATAACACTCTATGACCAAAGACACTTCATTACGGCTTATGCCGAAGGGGTGGGTGATGTCGCGTCGCGTCGCGTTGACTGGAACGCGACCTTTCCCTCCCGGTTTGGCCGAAAGGGTGCGTCGGGAGCGCTACGTCGCGTCGCGTTGACTGGAACGCGACCTTTCGTCCAAAGGCCCCCCCCCCCCTGGTTTGGCCAAAAGGGTGTGTTTTATAATAATAATAAATATAGGGTTTATTTTCAGTGTTAATTTATTTTCAAATAAACAAAACTGTTTTATATATTTTTTGTCAAACATTGCCAATTTGCACGTAAAATAGTGGATTTTCAATCATTTAAAGCATTGCTAATTTGAGGATTTCTCATTTCTTTCGGAAAAAAATCCTGCGATTGACTCGTTCATTGCACTTTTAGGTGGATGGGTTAAATAATGATACTCGTATAATGCAAATAATGTGTAACTAATAATAGTAATAATAATAATAATAATAATAATAATAATAATAATAATAATAATAATAATAATAATAATAATA
>JZLH01S0098099.1:23627-37642 GCA_001188425.1 Eucidaris tribuloides | reverse complement strand
AAAAGGCTATGCATACATTCAAACATAAAAATAGAGTGTTGATAAGAGACAACATCTTTGAATTTTAAGAGTTTTAAATCATGGAACACATGGTTAGTGTGACTTTGGAAATGTGAATCAGACACAACGCGGCTTTTTTGTAATACAAACAGCTTCTTAGTATTGGATGAGTATATGCTGCCCCAGACAAGGAAACAATACGTCAAATAAGGGAGTACAAGAGAGCAGTATAAACTTCGGAGTACATTCTTGGGAAATAAACAGTGGAGTCGATAAATAATGTCAATATTTTTTTTTTGCAATTTTGTTTTCTACTTCCTGGATATACGGTTTCCATGATAAGAGACCCTCAATACAAACACCTGTAAGAATGTTGTTTCTTTCAAACCGAGGGATTACCGCATCATTTAGTCTGATTCTATATTCATTTATAGTTGTAATGTTCTTTCTTATACTGAATACTATATAATTACACTTCTTGGCATTTACAGATAGTCGATTGGCTAGAAACCATTCACATACACTCTTTATAATTTTTATTTAAATCTCTATTTGTGCAATGTGACATGCAGATACTGGCGCATGCGTGTATTCCTTGTCCTTCACTTCATATCGATTCATCATCATTGATCGATAATGCGTGACATTCTCGTGCATTTCAAACACAGCGCAATAAACAGAATTCATGTTACATACTGCTATTTCGAAAATGCGAATACATGTATCCAGTTGTTTACATGAGTAGAGGTTCCGAAAATACCTTTTCAGAATTCAAGCGTCTGAAGACAAATTCTGAAAGTAATTTTGCAGAATCGTTTTACATTCTGGTGAAACAGCACGTCATATTATTCGTTTTTTTATCTTTAAATCAGTTATTTATGTTTTATTTTTCGAGATGTATCTAACCTGGATAGTAATTGCTGCGTCCACCGTAGTAGGAGGTAAGATATTATCTATACAGTGCGTATAAAAAAGTAATCCATGTTTAGAGGGATAGTATTCCCAATTTTTTTTTCAGAATATGGAGGCGTTGTGGCTGAATAGGTAAGGCCGTGGCTTCCCGATCGAGAGATACCCGGTTCGAATCCTGACGCGGCGTACGTGTCCTTGGGTAAGACACTTCTTCTGCATTACCTCTCTCTACCCAGGAGTATAATTGGGTACCTGGTAGGGTGAGAATGTTTTTGGTTGTCTGGCTTAA
Organism: Eucidaris tribuloides; assembly: GCA_001188425.1. Taxonomy (NCBI): domain Eukaryota; kingdom Metazoa; phylum Echinodermata; class Echinoidea; order Cidaroida; family Cidaridae; genus Eucidaris; species Eucidaris tribuloides. The sequence goes on along the minus strand of JZLH01S0098099.1, from coordinate 36,441 downwards.
TGCGCCTCCTTGGCAGCTCAGCTAGGAATACTCCCCAGGGAGCGGAAATACATGTAGTGCACATCTTTGTGCAGGTTAGAAATGTATCCCAGTGACCAGGGTAATAATAATATCCATTATGCGCTATATCAGAAATGGATAATTATTATTATTATTATTATTATAATTATTATTATTATTATTATTATTACAAATATTATAATTATATTATTATTATTATTATTTATTATTATTATATTATATTATTATTATTATTATTATATTATTATTATTATTATTTATTATTATTATTATTGTTGTTGTTGTTATTGTTGTTGCTGTTGTTCGTTTATTGAGATTTATAAGTTTGATATCCATAAAGAGCAACTTTTTTTCCATCGATGCCTCAGTGGCATCCGTGGTGTCACGTATGATTGAGTAAATAGCTATTAAAGAGAACAATGTCAAACCACACCTTTTTACCAGTTTTGTGAACGGAAGAAAGAATGAGGACAGCGATAACTGGGTTTATGTTTTTAAAGCCCAAGTTTAGTTTTGGGGATTTTTTGTTATTTGAAGCTTTATGCCCCAAAGTCATAACCCTGCAATAATAGATTCTGAATGTGCTTTAGTTTTTTTTTAATTAGGTAATGAAAAATCTCGGGGGGAGGGGGAACCCCCGAGATTTCGACTATATTTATTTATAGCATCCAAAGGGTTAAAAGGGCTTTAAGGTTACATGTGTGTATACCTCATCTGAGGTATAACTCATATAACCTTTTTAACCCATTGGATGCTGTAATGTAAAATATAGCGAAAATCTCGGGTCCCCCCCCCGAGATTTTTCATTTATTAAAAAAAAAAAAAGACAAACAACAAGGTTATATGAGTTATACCTCATCTGAAAAAGCAGAGTATGCTCTTTCAGATGAGGTATAACACAAATAACCTTAAAGCCTTTTTAACCCTTTGGTTGCTATAATATAAAATATAAATCTCGGGGGACTAATTAAAAAAAACTAAAGACATTCAGAATCTATTATTGCAGGGTTATGACTTTGGGGTATAAAGCTTTCAAATAACAAAAAATCCCCAAAACTGTACTCTGATATTTATGCAAGTTTTAAAAAAAACCCAAAACTTGCATAAAAAATGTGATTTCGCGTTGTTCTCTTCAAGAGCCATATGTTCTTGGTGATGTATGACACTAGTGCTGCTTATCATTAAAAAAGAGACATTACTATTTATGGGTAATAATTATACTCATAAATCTTCTTAATAAACTTCTGGATAACTGTTTCAATTTTATACGCACAGTATTTTATCGTCTGCGAAATTCACCTCTCTACTTTGTTCGTGGTATGTTAGTTTCCATTGCTGCATGAATCCTACAAACTTTCTAATTTCAATCTTTTTCTTTAGAAACAAACTATCGCACTGATAATTACGTGCTAAATGGAAAGACTGTAATATTTATCTCAATTAATACATTATCCTTGCGTGACACACACACACACACACACACACACACACACACACACACACACACACACACACACACACACACACACACACACACACACACACACACACACACACACACACACACACACACACACACACACACACACACACACACACACACACACACACATATATATATTTTAAATTTTTAAACACGCTTCACTAAACATTTTGTGTTTGTTATTTTTAACATTGGTGTTTAAATAAAGGCCCTTGGATTCCTGTAAATATATTATAATAAAGTAAATTTCCATGCATGATCCCCGTTTAAGGTGCCGCCATTTGTCGAACTGGACTTTCGTCGGAACTGGACAGGGTCAACATGAATTACCATCTACCGTTGACGATTCCCTGTGCCATCAAACGCGCGAAAAATGGTTCCCTGGTACAAACCATTCCCAAACTGATAAGACTGCCATCTTTGTCGAAGAATTGCAGGAGTGGTTCGCTTTCTGGTCATCGAATATGCCGAATCCCAGGTAAAATGCCTAATTTCACTGATTTTAATGAAATGAATATCCGAGAAAAAGTACGGTTACATTACGATCCTTGTTTTAAAGTTGCTGTTCAATTTCATATACTATTTGTCTACTCGTACAATATTTGATCCCGGCATTTTTTTGTTATGATTGACCTATTATAGTGTTGCATATCTTTAACTAGAGAAATATCTCGGATAAAATCTGAAACCTCGGGTTACTTGTTTGTACCATACATTTTAACTCAGAAAAAAAATCCCGTTAAAATAACCATATTTTCTATCTGGTAAAGCTGTATGCATCAGCCCCATGGTGTCAGTAAATTAATGCAAACTCTCCACCTAATATTCTACAATACACGATTTTATATGCCGATTGAACCACTTTACTATAAAAAACAAGAGAATGGTAAGGGTATAAATCCATGCTGGTAGCGTGACTGCATTCACACACATACAATGTAATACATTTTTCGTTGTTTTTTCAATAAAATTTGTGTAAATCGTTAGATTGCTTCGGTCAGCCTTGCTTGAATGACGGGAATTGTGAAGAAACGATGGAAAGCTACGTGTGTCTCTGTAACCCTGGGTTTGAGGGGAAGAATTGCGAGATAGGTAACGTATGGGTTATAAAGTCTGTTTTACTCTTAATGTGTTTAGAAAATACCACAAGAACTTTTGGAGAGTAGTGTCAAATTTGAACAGCTATATAACTTTTTTTTTTTACACATGGTCATGAGAAAACGTTTTGTTCAAAGGTTGCAGAAAAAAAGTATGCCCTTTTTAATAATGTAAACTTTTATATTCATATGATTAATATTCTTAAGTAAGAATTAATTTTGTGAAATAATGTATATCGAAACAACAGATATCCACAAATACACAGAACACCGATACTACAATATCCAATATAAACGTACCGTACTATTTATATGAGTGATTTACTTAGGGCTGTACTCTATAAAAATTAAAGAGCCAGTTGTTTTTATATCATTATGTTTTGTATTACTGGCGCAATTTTGTGGCTCAAAATTGCGCCAGCAATTAAGTGTGTTAAAAAGGTGATGCCAAACATCAATTATGAACACAACTTTATTAAAAATTTAAATCAAAATAATTCACAGATTAAACACATTATGCCATATTTCATATACATTTATGGTAACTTAAATTTCTTGTTAAACTTTTGATTTACAGTTGCTATTCATCCTGACTCATTCTGTTTCTGTATATGATATTGCAACAGCATAATTGCAAACATTTTTTTTTCTTTTTCAAAAGTTTCAGAATCGTCAATGGTAACTCAAGTATGGACACCGCCCGATACTCGCCACGAAGTACCGCATGTAACATCCGCAGCAATGACGCAGCCCGACGCGTCTCCAACAAGTCTCTCGGCTTTATTTCAAATCACGAAGGATACGACATCATCAGGAGGGAGGTTATTAACAGGAGCTACCCAGCCAGACTCAACATCATCGTCAATATCAGAAACACGTATGAAAACTGAACAGCCGAAGTTATCTCGGAAACCTTTGCCCGCCACTCTCGGAGCTACAAGAAAAGGGACATCATTTACACCAAGCCGGTCATCCACACCTGAAGCCACCACACGCAAGACGTCATCCTACCTTAACCCGACAACATTCACGACGAACGACATATCGACAGAGCCAGAGGCGTTGTCATTACCATCTACAACAAATGAAAAATTGATGATGTCATCGATGACGACACCGGCTGCTGCGACATCTCAGATGATGTCAACATCAACACTACCATCACCACCACCATCATCACTTTCATCATTATCATCCCCATCACCACCATCACCACCATCACTATCATCACCACCACCATCACCACCACCATCATCGTCACCATTACCACCATCACCATCACCACCACTATCATCACCATCACCATTATCATCACCATCATCACCATTACGACCACCACCATCATCACCACCACCACCATCACCATCATCATCATCATCATCATCATCATCACCACCATCACCACCACCATCATCACCACCATCATCATCACCACCACCACCACCATCATCATCATCATCATCATCATCATCATCATCATCATCATCATCACCACCACCATCACCACCATTACCACCACCATCATCACCACCATCATCACCACCACCATTACCATCATCATCATCATCATCATCATCATCACCACCACCATCACCATCATCATCATCATCATCATCATCATCACCACCATCATCATCACCATCATCATCACTAGCATCACCATCACCATCTACATCATCAGCAGCACCAAAATCGTCACTGTCAACCGTGTACACTCTGGATCAAACGAGCTCCCACGAGCCGGTTTCATCAACCCTATTGAGTACGTTCTCATACTTTTACTTGTAGTTTCGACCCCACCCCACCCCCATGTGAAAAAAGAATACTCGTCATATGAGTATTTTGAGTATTCTGAATATTTATTTATTTCCATATACATGATGAATGAAGATATGTTTCCAAGGCAATAACAATGGACATCGGGCGTAATTTATTATATATCTAAGAAAAAGACAGTGAATACTCGCGTGTATTTTATTAAGTCATTCTAGCTAACAACTTGTTACACCATGTATTAGGTTCCCGCAGTAGTTAAAAAAAAGACCATGAAATACTTTCAAAAAGTTTGAATGTCTTATTTTACATATTTCTGTACAGAAGGTGTCAAAATACTACTGAGTTGCAGCGATGAAATCCTGATGTTCAGTCTTTCGCCATTTTATTTGATGAACTGGACCATCACCAGTGAAAAAGAAATTTGGGATGTGGCTTACGATACCGAGCACAGGAGGGTCTACTGGATTGCCCACGATGTCGAGTTTGAGACGGATCGGTACATCTGTAGCGCCCAGCTGTACAATAGTGACTATCGTTGTATTCCTATCACATCGAGTTGTGGAGGTAAGTGGTCAAAATAAGCCAGTTTGTAGCATAGTAGCTGGAGCAAATGTCCTCATAATAGCTCTGATGACTGGATTGTCGTACCAGGTCGGACACAATCATGTCCACCTGCATTCTTAGAAAAAAGGGTGCTGATTAGAACCTCTCCTTGTCCCGTATTTGGAACCTTTTAAAGTTCGTCAAAGAAGCACAAAGGGGTTCTAAATGATTCTCTAGAACCATTTTTGGTTCTTTATACACCCTTGGGGTTCTTGATGGTATAAAGAACCCTACAAAAAATAGAAGGGTTCTTTATACTATCGTGAACCCATAGGGTTGTAAAAAGAACCCTAAAGAGTTCCTTATAGAACCAAAAATGGTTCTAAAGAACCATTCAGAACCCTTTCTGCTTCTTTGAAGAACCTTAAAAGGTTCCAAATACGGGACAAGGAAAGGTTCTAATCAGCGCCCTTTTTTCTAACAGTGTGCACTAGCTCCCCATCTCGAAGAGACTTGAATTCAAGACTACTACACTTGCATATAAAGCCCTCCATCGATGAAGTACCTGCTTACCTCTCAGAGCTCCTCCGTACCCGCCAGTTATCATACAATCTCCGGTATACGACACAAATTGTACTCACCATACCAAGAACCAGAACAACAGCCGGACGCCGTAACTTCACTATTGCAGCACCACAATCCTGGAACAGTCTCCCCCAAAAACATCCAAACAGCAGTTACTGCAGACCAGATAAAAAAACTATTAATACTCATCCCTTCCAATAGTCAAATGTGCAGTTGTTATAACAATTTTGTATATTAATCTCAATGTATATTTTTGTTATCAAGTTTAATGTGTATGTTTGTGTATTTTGTTTATTTTGAGTAAATGTAAGCGCTATGAGACAATTTGAAAAGGCGCTATAAGAATGTTGGGTATTATTATTATTGTTGTTGTTATTGTTATTATTATTATTATTATTATTATTATTATTATTATTATTATTATTATTATTATTATTATTATTATTATTATTATTATATATAACACGCATTCTCCATAGACCCCTATGGTACGTATTTACACCTTCGGCACAACGGCACTGTAAGAGTTAAGCAACATTTATCCCTATTGATATCGTTACACTTTTTTGCTTTTCCATAGTAACATCCTATGGCACTATTCCCGTTTTGTGTGAATGTGCACTCATGCTCATAATTATGGAATATTTTGTTGATGCTTAAGTTCTTTCTTCTATATCGTCCAAAATTTTAAAAGTATTTATTTCACAAAAACGCAGTAAGTGAAGCAATTTTTGGATTTCATGAGATGACTAAAGTAAATACTAAAATACGTTTGGGCGCAATAACAATTATTCATATATATTTTTTTAAATCCACATCAAAAAATCATGAAAAAGTGTTAAATTAAAGTAATAAAAAAAAACACACAAAAACTTTTTGATCTAATGTCACTTATTATTAAATTAGCATCATAATTTTCTGTTACAAGTCTAATAACGCGCGTAACCACCACGTGACTCAACAACAACTCTGAATACCGCCATTTATAAACACAGGTTTTAGCGTCGAGTCGGACGCTACAAAATGCTCAGCCTTCTTGGAATACTTAGATTATAATTGTTTCACCTTGGGTGAGCAAATATTAATCTCAGATGTACCGTTCACGGAAAAATGACAGCTTCTAAAATGTCTGAGAAATATTCCATAATTATGAGCATGATTGTATTATTGTGCCATTGGGCCGTATGCATAAAAAGTAGCAATTGCTTGAAAGGAATTGCTTCAAGGACCAGCAATTGATTGTGAAGCAAAATCAAGCTCTTGCAATTGCTTAAATATTTTTGCATAATCACAGGCAGAATTACTTGCTTACAGGTGAAAGAAATTGCTTAAAACCGTATGCATAAAAAGAACCTTTTCCTTGTTCTTACAAGAATTTGCTTAGGTTTTTTCAAGCTCCTCAATATCAGCTTGAGCGCTTTTGCTTAATTATGACATTCGAGTTTAAAACATGTCCATGCTCGTATTTACACCAAACCAAAGCTGTACAAAAGGAGAATAAATCAAGAAATACTATTTCTGGTATAGGCCTATCAAGAAAAATTTGGGGGAAAATATTTCAGGACAGGGGTTAAAGATTTAACTCAATCCTGGAGGTACGTTGTGTCTTTTAAAATGTATTTATGTACGTTGACCGCGAGTTGTGAAGATGGGAGGCTTCTTCCCATACGTATTCGACTCGTGCGGATCTGGCCTTTGTTGTTGTTCGCACCGCCGTGACGTTGCTATTGTATGGTTGTGGAGACCTTGTAGGTATTGCTCACGAATGGCAAGAAAATGGTTTGAACACAAGCAAAATGTTATGCATACGAAAAAAAGCAATTGCTTGAAATCCATCTTTCGCTTGTAGGATGTTAACAAGTGTTTTTATGTATACGGTCTATTACTTTCATGGGAGCACAAAGGCGGGTTTCGTATAATTACGCGTGAGAGGAGAAGCATTTCCTGTCATGTTACGAAAGATCACTTCACTAATGTATACAAATTTATGGACCATTTATGTGACCATCGAGAAACGATTCTACTGATTATTTCTGGAGTGTATGATGGTTGGAATCAATTTGCATATTCTTGTTTTTGTCATACCGGACAAACCGGCAAACCTCGGGCAAACTATCAGGTTGTCAAGAACCTTTGTTTCAAAATGTTTTTGCAGGCAAGCAAGAATCTTTGCCTGCAAGCAATCCCTAATTTTTATGCATATGGATTCAAGCAAAATGCTAGAAAAAGCAATTACTATTTTTATGCATACGGCCCAATATGTGACATTTTGTATCACCACTATCTTTGCAGATCCACAAGGAATCTCAGTCGACTCGGTGTCGGGAGAATTATATTGCGCATGTGGCTATGATCAGAAATTTCTTTCCCTGACCCTACCTCTTGACATGCTTGATGACACAACTGACATAGTCGACATTAGCCTGGGACTTGAACCGAATCTTCATTTTCCACTACACGTCGCGGGAAACGCAAGGTATGTGATCAACGTAATTATTCCAACCCCGACTTTTAATATTGTTTTGAAGTTCCTGGACATATTAGTCAATGTCCTATCGAATTAATAATTATTCTAATGATCATTACGCAGTTTCGATCCTCCCACCATGTGCATGACCTTGATTGAGGTGAATAGAACAAAACATCGTGATATTACCTTTTTGTTTGACTCGAAACATATAGCCTACATGAAATAGAAAGAAAATTGACTGGGAAATAAATTTATAAATAATGAAGCTAGGAAAGAAAATTTGGCTGAAGCAGGATTCGAACAAATGACCTCAGGATATCAGGTCCAGTGTTCTACCACCTGAGCTATTCATCCCTATACGGTGGGGCTCGTCCCGTAGGCTAAAAGCGGCGACCGCCCGATTTATAGCCTGCTCGGTCGCCGCTGGAATTTAGGCATCGCCCAGCGATTCTTCGAGCATGTTGAGCGGGCTGTAAAGCCCTAGCGATGCTCGGGCGGCGCCCTGTCGATTTCCGGTCGGTCACCGATCGATTTAAGTCTAAACTGGGCAAAATCAAGGGAGCTTCTCCCCGCGGCGACCGGGCAGTAACCGACCGATGACTAACCGATTCCCGGGCGGTCTTCTACCGGTCATCAGGCAATTTGGCGGTCTCCCATCAGCCATCGGACGGTCTCCCATCGGTCATCGGGCGATTTGGCGGTCTCCCACCGGCCATCGGACGATTGTTAAGAAATCGGCCGGTAGCCCGCCGGTGATCGGTAGGACCCTGCAGATAATGCGTACTGGCGGCGGACCACTGGGCTCCTCCGGGAATATTTTTCACTGGCAACCTGGTTATATTTATGTGGTTGTCCCACTGTGGCCATTAACAATACAGCCTTTTTTTCCAGCTCCATTGGTTTTCTCTTGTGCTTTTGGCTTTTTTTACTTAATTGAAACTGTAAAAAATACATGTGGACTTTTAGAATTCTTTGTACAAAAATCTAGCTGTTGTCTCTTGTGGAGCACGCTGAGGAGGGCCTGACATTGTGGTCACAAATAGAAAAATTAGCATGCTCGGCGGCCGAGATTTTAGCCAATTTCGCCCGGTTACCGAGCGGCAGCCGCCCAGGCACCGCTGGTTGTTAGGGCATCGGTCGGTCGCCGCTGAAGTTTTAGTGCGGAGTTAAAATTCCAGCGGCGCCTGCTCGATTTATACTCGCCGCCCAAAACACGCCAGGTGGCCGGGTGGGCGCCGCCCGGGTTCCGACCTAATCGAGCAGGCGCCGCGCCGTCCAGACGCTGACCGATTTTGAACTCACCGCCCAGTGACTGACCTATTGCCCAGCAGCGACTGGGTGGCGACCGGGCGGCGACCGCTCGGTGGCCTTCTATTTAGTCTAGGTTCTAGCCGTTTCCATTTCTGTTTAATTCTCCGAGTTGCAGCCAATACTCGAATATCGCGCCAAGCCGAGTGAGGGCGATTACCCCAGTGATTGTTTTGGGCGGTGACTAAAATCGAGCAGGCGCCGCCAGAAATTTAACTGCGCGCTAAAACTTCAGCGGTGACCCACCGATGCCCCCAAAAACCAGCAGTGCCTGGGCGGCTACCGCTCGGTGACCGGGCGAAATTGGCTAAAAACTCGCTGCCCGGTCGCGAGCAGGCCAATTTTTGTATTTGTGACCACAGCCTAATTAACCAACATCTTTGCTGGCGCGCTAGTCCGAAGTCATACCTTCGTGCGCACTTAAACAAGGGATCACGCCCAATTTTGATTCGATGTAACCCGAAATGCGGCAGAGCGGGGATTTCTCAGTGGGAAACATTTTTTTTTAAATAGTGCATTAAATAGAAAGCCTGGGAAACAGATTCATATAGGCAGAAAAGGAAATTCGGGAAAGGAAAAGCGGGATTCGAGCCAACGACCTCTGATATCAAGTCCAGAGGTCAAACCCGGGAGTGAAACATACTGTGGAACATGCACGGGATGATCTAAAAAAATCAAGGGTGTTATTAGGGCGATGTAAATCGAGTCAAATAACGGAATTGGGTGGGGTTAGGAGTACCATGCTGATTTTGTTACGGAAGAAAAAAATTAGCCCATCACCCTGCAAGCCCCCCCCCCCCAACACAACCCCAGCCCACCCCTACCCGTTCCAGGTACGGTGGAACGAGGACCTATTTGTTACTATACAGTGCGTCTCAAAAAAAACTTTACACTTCTAAAATGGCCCCCAAATAAAAAATTGTTTCGAACTTTTGAAAAATGTATATATATATGGAAAGCTTAACGTCTCTTCTTTCATATGACACCAGATAGTAAACAAATATACCATGCACTGAGAGGCTCCAGTGGAAATTATGGATTCTGAGGTGACTGGCATATCACTATTTTCTGAGGGGCGCAGCCCCGAAGAAAATAGTGCTATATGCCAATCACCGAAGAGAATCCATAATTTCCATTGGTGACTCGAAAAAAGTGCATGGTATATTTGATTTATATCCTTGATCAAAAAATTAAAATAACGAAGTCTAAAAGTGATGATTTGAACAGAGTAAGTCCGATTAAAATATCAACTCACCATTCATCCTCAGTTAGCCTACTTTTAAATTTGGGCACATTGCAGTGTTGCGATCTGCGCTGCGTGAACGTCGCACCGCGGTACGTGTATACACGTCAATACACGTCGCACGCACTAGCTGCGTGCTTGGCGTCGCATACGTTGGGGTAGTGGCTTGTGACATCACGATATCGGTATAGCGAAAATTATACCGATATCGTGACGTCACGATTGTGGGATATCTATGTATCTTTTGGCAGAGCTCGGTTGGTGGTAAAACTATTTTATGTCACGTGAGCCAACCTTGGCCAATCACTACAAGGATATTTTTTGATCTAGGATATAATTGGAAATTGAGTCATGCTTGATTGAGCACTGCGACCTTTTGTAAAGGACATGAAAATTAGGTTGCGCAGGAATTGGCTATCCATAGTACTGAAAGATAAAAGCTCGCTTTGATTATGTGTGCAGCAGGGGATTGGGATATGTAAATTAAAGATCTTAGTGACTGAAACCATGAAAGACTACCGCATCGTGATGAAGGGGGTGGGGGTGCTGGGTACGGGGTGATGGGGTGTGGACGTGGTGGGGTGTGGGGGTGGCGTGGATGGGAATAGGGGTTGTGCATGTGGGGAGGTGGTGTGTTAGAATTACTAAAACCCACCACCCTACCATCTCCTCCACCCCACCACCCCTATACCACCCCTACACCCCACATCCACCCCACATCCACACTACCTCCACCTCACCCCACTTCCCCTTCACCCCAATACGGTAGTCCTTTATGTTTTCAGTCAGTAAGATCTTTAATTTACATGTCCCAATCCCCAGTTGCACAAATAATCAAAGAGAGCTTGTATCTTTCATAACAATGGATAGCCAATTCCTGCGCAACCTAATTTTCATGTCCTTTACAAAAGGTGGCAGTGCTCGCTCAAGCATGAAACAATTTCAGAATTTTTGGTGTCATATGAAAGAAGAGACGTTGAGCTTTCCATATATTAAAAAAATTCCAAAAATTCGAAATAATTTTTTATTTGTGGGCCATTTCAAAAGTGTAAAGATTTTTTGAGACACACTGTATTTTGGTTAAATAAGCAGAATCTACAATAACCAGATAGCCAAATGCAATATCGAGAAAGAAAAACAGTGGATTATATTTTCTTATTATTGGGGTCGTTCAGTTTTCCTGGCAGACGTAAGGACTTTTTTTATTCAGACGTTGTAGGACGCAGTTACTTTAAACTGCCTTCATCTCCCATCGTTATTTTTTGGTCACAAATTACAGAAGACAAATGAATGAATACTTTATCGTCAATCACAAATATTTTAGAGAGGAATACCTGACATGCAAATTTTCATTTTGGATTTCACTGTACATGATGTATATGCAATTCACTCGGTCATTAAGAAAAGCTGCCGCATATTTGGAATAACTTGCAATCTATTTGTTTTACCTACATTTGTCTTTGTGTATTATAAAGAATCTAAGTTCATGTAAGCGCTATAGTAGTTTTGTGCAGAGCTCAGAAATTCTCATATCATCATCTTCATCATCATCATCATCATCATCATCATTATCATCATCATCATCATCATCTTCATCATCATCTTCATCATTATCATTTATAATAACAATATCTTTGAACGGAAATTCTAATCCATAAACTTGATTAAAAAAAAACCCCCGATACTTATGAGATTCCATTATCAGATTGCTACACGTTAAAGCCACCGGCTAACATTTACCACAATTAAAAAAAATGTGAGCTACATATTCCTCCATGCTAAAAATGAAGTCCTGAAAAAATTGCATTTCAAAATAATTATTTAGTGCTTTAAAAAAGTAAAAATCGTAAGTTGACCGGATTTACATGCCCATTTCCTCCCATAGACTTACCGTGTGGGGATCTAGGCTGTTTTCTACTCGCCCCAAGTATTAATTGTTTATTCATTTATATATTGCCAGTGGCAGTATAAATTTCCAAACTTTTGTATTCTAGGGTGTTTATTTGTCCATTCGATCACTACTTTGTAGCTCAGGTAGCAAAGTTCGGCAATTTCTTTTAATTTGAAGCTCTACAATGTTAGCCTATTCCTCTAATAAAACTGATATACAGTGTGTCTCAAAAATAATTGTGCAAGTAAAAAGCGCCCTCTTAGGTAATGAGAAAATATCTTTGTGACGTCATGCTTACATCACCATGAAGGGCATAGTCTTAGCTTTCAAATGCCGTTTGTTGTGTTTAGATTGCTTGTTTTAATCCTGAGATATGCTCAGTTAACAACGAAAAGCT
>JZLH01S0098097.1:0-15574 GCA_001188425.1 Eucidaris tribuloides | reverse complement strand
GGGTATTTTCAGCTATACATGCATATAATAAATACTTTTATTTATCTTACATAAGAACGGCAAATTGTAGTGTATTTTGATACAATGTCATTATGACATGTTGTAAAATGAAAAGACAAAAACATTAATAAGTATGTATAGACATATGCATGGGCAAAGGTTCTGAAAACAAAAGAGAATGTTGTTATAGGGAGCAAGCAAAAGCTAGCACAAGTGCTAGTCGTGAATGGTTCTCCCATCATACCCAGGGCCGTGGGAACGATTTTTTCACCGGCGGTGCAGAGATGTATATTTTCGCGGCCTACCAAAATTTTTCGCGGCCAAAAAATTTTCACGGTCAAAGTTTGCGACCAATCAACCGCTGAAAAGTCGCTCAGTGGGGCGTGGGGGGGGGGGGTGTCGGCGAGGAAAATTTTCGGCGGCCGAAAAAAAAGTTTCGTCGCGGCCAAAAAAAAGTTTTCACGGCCAAATTCGCGGCCAAGTCAACAGCTGAAAAGTCGCTCTNCGGCCAAATTTGAGAAAAATACACATACACGTCTTTTTGCAGAAGGTGCTGCGCACCCCCTGAAAAATTTCTGGTGGTGCTCCAGCACCCTCACGCACCCCCCCCCCTTCCCAGGGCCATGAGAGCAACCCTTGTTTTCTTCACTTAGAACTGTAAAATAGATTTTAATGTTCATGAGAGGTCTGCGAATTACAAGTGAAAACAGTAAAAGAACGGAATGAAAGCGTATTTATCGTTATTATCACAATAGGCCTATATGTCTTCTATTTCAACCCCTAATTTCTTACAATACCGTCCTTTTGTCGACTTCACACTTCATACACCGTAATTTCAGACAAAGAGTCGGGCTATACACTGCAAAAACAGTGGTGCTAAAATTACACCAGTCGGTGCTGTAAGAGGACCGCACCAAGCATTTTACTCTAGAGTTAAATTCATGGTGTTAGTTCAACACCCGTTGGTGTTATTGTAGCACATTCTGTTTGTTATATGTATCTACAATATTTGGTGTTATATTCAAACTCCATGGTGTATTTTTCACACCTGAGGTTGCGGTCCTCTCACATTAACACCAACTGGTGTTGTTTTTGACACCGTAGTTTTTACAGTGTAAGACAGCAAGAAATGGTACTCGGACTCACACTTGTGAGATTCAACTACGACACCGATAACAGTGTCTCTGAGATTTGTGATAGCCTGTCCTAAATCCATAGAATGTGTCCCTTTATTCTAAAGACCGAAGTTTTCCGCGTTGCGGATTTTCCGCGGAAATCACGGAATTTGAGGTATAACGTTACGCGGAAAACAGCATTTTGAACAAAATGAAAAAAAATGCCTAAAAATTCCCCCAAAGTAAAATTAATAAATATTTATTGAATAAAATTAAATTGATTGACGGAAAAGTTGTCTAATAAAGCCAAAGAAATCATACGTTATCTGTAAATATGTCCCCAACCAAGAATCAAAACCCCCATGGGCCTAGTAAGCTTGACGTTATTTGCGATTTTTTTTTTCCAACAGTAATTCAAGTAGGAAAATTGCAAAATTACAACGCGGAGAAAAACGGAATTTGGCATTTGTAAAACGGAAAACTTGGGTCTTTAAAGTTTATTCCAACGTAACATGCCTTTCATTCGTGTCATTGCATTTTGGTGGAAACCAACAAGCCGCGATCCCCAAACGCTTTTATTGGCCTATTTACGAGTACTGTATGTGTACACGATTGCGCAGATACAGTATGAAGTCATTGTATTCATGATGGAAGCTTTGTGGAATTTTCCAAACAAACGTCCCCCTAAATCAAATATTAAACAAGTAGTACGCAAACATGACAACATAGTCGACGGCGTGAGTGAAATCAAAGTATTTCTCATTTTTCATAAATATAACATCTGAAATATCAGTGATTTTGATAGTCGGATGGCAACTTGCATCACACCAAGACGTATTTATCAGGCTTCTCCACTGGGCGTGTAAACTAATTATTTTTGTATCGGATACTTTCTACGTTTGCGAGAGATATACATGTACGGTAAGAATGTATTTTTGGTGAACACTACAGTGAAAGGCTTATAAGTACCTGTAATCATTATTGGATTATTGGGCGAATCATACTGAGTGATACTACTCACTTCTCTCTGACAATTTCAAATATTTTCATACTAAACATGTACTCTTTCGCATCATAATGTTATGCAATCTTATGCAAAGCCATGTTTACATTGCAATATAATATATGTAATTTCAGTTATATGGAAAATGTGCAATACTCCTCTCATGTGAGAGTATACAATTATATAATATAAATATTACACTTGTTGTAATATAATTCATATTTACATATGTTCACTAGATTTTTCTCCCACTTGTCACGATTGTATTCAAATGCTAATTCTTTCACTCAAATTCCTGTCTTTTTTTATTAAAAATTCTATGCAAAACGGCAAAACAATTTACGTATTATGGTTTATTGTGATTTTCATGTCATTTGGCTTCCTTTACTTACTTCAATGTAGGCCTATTCGTTGGACTAATAAATTGAATTTCAGTTTTGGAATTTGAATTATCAATGCTGTTTATTTATTCACAGATGAAAACAACCCATCCATCCATCTATATATCAATCAATCAATCCAATCAATCAATCAATCAATCAATCAATCAATCAATCAATCAATCAATCAATCAATCAATCAATCAAAAGTTTCAATCACTTAATGTCACCAATCCAGACTCGAAAAAAAAGTTTTATACTTGTATCTAGTTTTGAATCATGACATGGTTTTATTGACATAAATGAACTTATGATTATAAGATTCATATGACTTTCGTTTTCCGTATATTCTCTAAAAAAATAATGAGTGAAAGTGTTCACTCTTTAAAGAGTTAAGTTTTAAAATGAATGAATTTAGAGTGAATTTGGAGTGAACATATGGGCTTGTCACTCATTTTGGAGTGAACATATGGTCTTTTCATTCATTTTAGAGTGACCTCAGGATCACTCGGAGATTTCGGGTGATCCCTGAGGTCACTCCAAAATGAGTGACAAACACACATTTTCATTCCAAATTCACATAAACTCACTCTGTTTGATGTCCAAGATGTCCAAGTCATACCGGACAAATAACCCCTAATGGTGGCGCAATTTGTCGGAAAAAGTTTGCAGTACGAGTGACTAACTGAGCAACTGGTACAAAATGGGCAAACATTTTGCTCATAAAGAGACGAGTTGTTCTGAATATTTTAATATGAAAAGCTAATCAATCAATCAATCAAACAATGAATAGCGTATCATCGCATTTTTTTATTGTCGCAACCATGTGTTCTTTTCAGATTTTGGGATACGCGTTGGTGAATGATGGTATTCCTACGCGTTCAAGTTGCTTCATACTTCTGTGGACTGATTTGGCTTCTTTGTACTGAGCATGCGCATTGTCGTAAGTTTCACTCACCCACGGGGCGTCGGTCCATATTTCGGATTGGGGGGCAAAACTGGGAAAAATGTCCGAAATATTGACAATTTTGTATGTTTAAAGGTATTTGTATGCCATGTTTAACGGTTTTATAGTGCTTTCCAATGCTTAAAAAAATTGCATTGCTTATTATGAATTTTTCAAGTTGTCAAAGTTATTTGGTACGGGAGGGCGACAATCGATATGCTGCCCCCCCCCAATATTTTCATTGGTTGGGCGATCGCCTACCCCCCCCCCCCGGGTCAACGCCTCTGCACTCATCTATAGTAGTCTTGTATAACCGTGAAAAGTAGCTCGCAATATTGTGTACACCTTTTTACAAAACGGTCAATTTACGATTTCGTTTGTCTGGTTAAGACATAAGCTAACAAACGCAGTTTTAAAAAAAGATGTGAGTTTCATAATCCCCCAAGCTCCAAGTGTCTTTGATAAGGTATAAAAATGAAGCCCTTAAAAAAATTGATTTCAAAATGATTATCTAGCAGTCTAGTGCTTTAAAAAAGTGAAAATCTACAAGCACTCAGGTTGACCAGATTCGCCATGCCAATTTCCTCCTATAGACTTACTGTGTGTACATCTAGGCTATCACACAGTGGCAATTTATGGGTGACGTTCATTCGTGAATATCTTGCAAGAGGCAGCATAACTTTACAAACTTTTGTATTCTATGGTGGTTATTACACAGTTTAAGTTTTTTTTTTCAAATTGAAATTCGACAATGTTAGCTCGTGTCTCTAATTTTTTTTTGAAGGAGGAAAATGGTAATTTGCACTTCAATGCCCACAGCTTCCTAAAATGTGCGCGTCATAGAAGTTATTACCTGAAAATATTGGAAGATCTGGTGAAATTCAGCATGATTTGGCAAGGGTATACTCTCTTTGTGATCTACCATGAATATGTGATGGTAATATGACCCCAATTACATCTGACTTAAACATGTTTTCTTTTAAAGGCATTGTATAACAATGTTTCAGTTTAAAAATCTGAGCTGCATGATTCCCCATGCTACCAGTGTATCTGACATGGTCTAAAAATGAAGCCCCTGAAAAAAATTGCTGTTTAAAACGATCATTAAGTGCTTTAACAAGGTAAAATTATTGAGAGACCATTCCAGCTTTCCCCCATAGACTACTGTGTTGCAGAATTTCCTATCGCCTGATATAGGAAATTAATGTGCCAATTTGTATCTGCACATATTGTACGAGTGACAGCATTACTGTCCAAACTTTTGTGTTCTAAGGTGTTTATTTGTCCATTCAAACACTGCCAGATATGTCAGATAGCAAAGTTCGACAATTTTTTAAACGCGTCTTCCACAGTGTTATATAGTGTCTTTAATATCACTGATTTTCGACATTTTTCTATATTAAGTGATATTTTCGTAGCAATTAGTTAATGTCCATTTTTCTTCTTCTTCTTCTTCTTCTTCTTCTTCTTCTTCTTCTTCTTCTTCTTTTCTTCTCCTTCTTCTTCTTCTTCTTCTTCTCCTTTTTCTTCTTTTCTATGGTCATGATAACTGTTTATTATTCTGATTATTTTATTCTGAATATTAATACTAATATTAATATCAATAGTAGTAGTAGTAGTAGTAGTAGTATTATCATCATCATCATCATCATCATTACTATTATTATCATCAGTAGGATCAACGAAGTGACACTGAACCATCACATCGATCAGCGTACAATGATGTTATAGTAACTAGATTTCATATTTCTACATTTTGTTTATCACCGAGATGGGTGACATTAATTCTATGTAAATTCACATTCTTTTTCTTTGGTAGGATCATGCATTGTACCATCTGAATTACCACCGGCAAGTCATATCGAGAACCCCGACGCGCACGTACCAGCCTGGGGACGACAATATCCATATACTGCGATGACGATCATACTAAGAGCGTATCGTGGACGTGTATGAGCACCGGAAATTGGAGTCAAGAACCCATTGACTGTAATTCAAAAGAAAGTCCTCGTAAGTAATAGAGTAAAACAGTTTAAAGATTGGGTTCAGGATTTGCCATATGCCATGCCTCCAAAATCGTCCGATAAGTCGTAGATAAAGTTATCGTACGGTGTCCGCAGTCAAATGTGACCTAGGCTATAGCCGATATCGTCGATGACTGTATAATCAGCGCACAGCCTTGGTGCGAATTCTCTGCGTCGATCATACGATGCCATCTACGATAACTGTACGGGCTACGGTCTTACGATTTTAAAAATTTGTCAAACTTCACACTACAAACAAAATCGTAGAGGCTACGATTCCCGTGGGGAGCCCGTGAAATCATACGGACATCGTACAGTCAAAGCTTGTCACCGTAGGGAGATCGAATACGATATGGAGGATACGATGAGTTTACGGGCTCCGTAAGGTCATCAACATCAACAAAAATAATAAAGTATAAAATGTTCCGCTCAGTCCTCAAACAAACACCCAGAAACTGGGAGACACACAAACATAGCAGGAACTCAGACGCCAAAATAAACACAACTGAACGAGACGAAGTCTGGTAGTGCACTGATTTAATCATTCATAAGTTGGGGCTGCTTTGCCCTCTGAATCATAAACATAAATATTCACAAAGACAGATGAACCAATAAAAGTAAAGGCAGAGGAGGGACAAACTAAAATGAAAGAACCCAATTCATAAAACAACCAATAAGAAAAGGTAAGATGGGGATGGAAAAGGACCTGGGGGTGATTACGTAACAATGAATGTAGATCAGAAGACTCAGGTGTGGAGATGAAATGCATGGTCACACCTGATGAATATGGAAATCATGGAGTGGAGGTGACAGGTGACATGGCATGAGGAATGAGGTGATGATGTGTTTATTTTGGCGTCTGAGTTCCTGCTATGTTTGTGTGTCTCCCTGTTTCTGGGTGTTTGTTTGAGGACTGAGCTGAACATTTTATACTTTATTATTTTTGTTAATTTTTCATCCTTACAGTACACTAAATGTGGCCTAGGCATTAGGCATAAAGACTACAAACTGTTCTTAGTTTATAATGTAATTACGATAATTCTCATTTTTATTTTCTTTGTTGTTTCGCCATGATGAGATTTCAGTTGTTATTTATGAATCTGGAGATTCCTTTGGAATTTAAGTTCTGGACGTAAATTCCGTACTACTAGTCTAAGAAAATTAATTCTAAAATGAATTAATGTACATTCTTATGTTTGTTTGTTTTTTACAGTTCCACTGGAATTAATTATTGCCATAGCAGTTATTCCCAGTCTTGCTGTTGTCGTTTTTGCCGGTTTATGTTGGTAGGTGCTCTTTCCACTGATTTGTGTTATGTAATTTAATGTATGCGCTATATTAATGAATTTATTTCAGATTCTCTTCAGTACATTTTAAGAATATATTGATACGAAGACAATACCCGATTTACATTTACCTCCATTTTATTGATTAATGACGGATATTTATAGCAAAAACATTACTGTTATTATGAAGTACTCAATACAAACAAAATAAACATCGTAAGTACATGTTAATAGAGCTTGACTTACGTCTTATGATAATTTTATTATAAAGAAATCAACACATTGAAACAATATTGCAGGAGTTAATGGGAAACAGAATGAAAAATACGGTTCAGACAACATAATGTAATGTATGTGTGAAGTTCTGAGAGACAGTGAAAGGGTATTATGTCATAAAAAATATTGCCGAGGACCAATATGGATTAAAGACACGTTTTAACAATGTTGAGCTTTAATGTCAACTTTGATATATGAGATAATATTGCTTAAATGAAAAAAAATCCTAGAATACAAAAGTTTGGAAAGTTAGCAGTCTATCGTGGAAATTGACACAACAAACTGGTTACTCATAGACTTTCACTCGTTTAAAGCACTAAATGATCATTTTAAAGCACAATTTTGCAGGGCTTCATTTTTAGACTTTCTAGGATGGAGTAGGCTCAGATTTTTTTTTGTATTTTTAAAAGCCACAGGCTAACATTGACCACAGTTTTTTTTTAAATGTGAGCTACATAATCATCCATGCTTTAAGTGTGTTTGATAAGGTCTAAAAATGAAGCCCTCAAAAAACTGCATTTCAAAATGATGATTAAGTGCTTTAAAAAAGTGAAAATCTGCAAGCACTCAGTCTCAAAATGACCAGATTCACCTGCCCATTTCCTCCCACAGACGTACTGTGTGCAGATATAGGCTATTTTATCATCCACCGGAGTACAAATTGTTCATTCATGCATATCTTGCTAGTGGCAGCATAACTTTCCAAACTTTTGTATTCTAGGGTGTTTATTCATCTAATTAATCACTACTAGGTAGGTTAGATATCACAGTTTGACATTTTTTTTTTTTTTTTAAATTGAAGCCCACAATGTTAGCCTATGGCCTTAAAGTGAAAACATTGTTAATTGTTTGTGTTTCTTCTTTCTTTTCATTTAAACAATGTTAGTCTGAAAAGCCGAAAAGGATCTGGTCCGAATGTCAGTGGTGGTCGTGGCGGTGGCGGTTTCGGTCTTGACGGTTTTGGTGGAGGAGGTGATGGGGGTGGAGGTGGGGGTGGGGAATGTGACGGAGGTGGAGGTGGGGTGGGGCGGTGGTGGGGATGGGGGTGGGTGTGGTTGATATTCATGTATTCATGTGTTCCCCCTCGATTTTTCTTTGTATGGAATTGCGCCCGTTTGATTTGTACAGCGTGATATAATAATTCTTATATTTTTTTAAAGATTTTGTACTTCGAATGTGTAAACGGTAACGGTGATGTAAATAAATTATCAAAATGTGTTAAAGCCAGGGAGATTAAAAAATCACACTTTCCACTTTTTAGCAAAATAGCTATTTAGGCCTCCTATAGTATGAAAATCTATACCGCAATCACCTCATTGAATTAACAAGACGTTATGCGTCATCATGTGCATTCTTGCATGGATTTCTGTTCCCATGAGAGGGTACATGTATAATTATTCGCTACATGAAATCGCCAGCCGCCACTGACCCGCGTGGAGAGACTCGAACGCAGTGAATGACTCCCAGTAACTTCTACCGACAATTCAACACTATAGATGGATGAGCGACACCTTTTCGAGTTACCACGGCTGCATCAGTTGACATGACACAATACTTGGAGTTATATTGACAGATCAATGTGATTAATAGTATGTAATTGCGTCAAAGACTTAAAGAAGATCTACGCACCTATGTGCAATTGTGCACACAGAAAAAATGTAGAAAAGTAACTTATAAAAGAAAAATGTTTTCACGAATTTGCTATCATCCAAGAGTTGCGCATGTTCTTTCATGTTATTCCACCCTTATATTGGGGGATTCTTAAAATGACAACCCTGTCGCTTATTTGTTATGAGAATGCGGAAAACTCTCCATTTTTTTTTTATACACGTAACACTCCATAAAAAATGTGCAAGTGCATACAAGTTTCAATATTACGTTTTAATGTATTTTAACTTTGTACTGTATTGTCAATGGATGCATTTTTATATGTGTATTTAAAATATACCACGAATAACACGAATTATATATAATAATCCATAAAATCAATCATATTTCAATCAAAATGTGCGCTTAATGAATGGGAACTCCCAGACCAGTGTGTTCGTTTATTATATCTTTTCACAACTGTTTCCTCGTCCTATTCACATCAAATTCAAATTTAAAAAAAATATAAAACAATGTACAAAAATGCTATATACTCACACTGGTCTGGTAGCTCCAGCACTAGTATATCTTCTTTCATCTATATTATTATGCTACATATGATTATCATAATTAGACCTTCCAAGAATTCAAATATCAAATACAAAATCTCTTTTGATGTACGTCAGACTAAAACATTAACTTCTCAAATTCAAATATTCGAAAGAATTCATGTCTTATAATGCCATGCCGATGTTATTTTTTAAGAATTGTATATTTCATGTAATAATGTATTTTTAATGTAATTATCGTACAATTCAGCCTCTATGGCTAAGATGCAATGAACAATAAACCATGAATAATAATAGCAGTAGTAATTGACCTCTTGATAATTATTATTGCGGTCAGTATAAACATTTACACTATGAAAGGTAAATGACATGATTGGGGGTAGTCCTCAACTTGGGCTGAAACTACTCTAGAATCAAGTAAACTATGCAAGGATTCTCCTGTGAAAATCTTGTAGTCAAACGTTGACTCATTCTAAAATTACTAATGACAATATCCTTCGTGGCAGGCAAACCTGCTGTGTGGCTCTCTATAGGCCTATGGGTCCTATTTTTATCGTGCCCCGATAAAATTAAAATACCAGTAAACAAATTAGAGACAAATCCTTCCAGCTGGGAGATCCACTCCTGCTAGTGTATAGTTGGTATATATTTCAACTCATTTGGTTCTTGAGGCATTTTCAATTGTTCCCAATCATGTCACTAACCTTTAATATTTCCGATGCCTTCTTGTATAGCATCCCATTGATGTGGATCTCTGAAAAATATGTTGTTTCTTGAAACAATGATTAAATGTACTGCGGATAAATGTTTAGGATGAAAAGCAAATCATGTAGTCCTATATGTCAATGGCATGTTCATCTTTCCTGACGAAATCTTGAAGAATTGAAGATGTTGAAAAAAAATATATGTCATATGGATGAAGTTCTGGATGAGGTGGAATACTATAGTCGATGGTAGCAGCACACACCCCCCCCCCCCAACACACACACACACACACATAGCCTATACAGATGTCAGCAGAGGCGTAGACAGTGGATGAGGTATATCCTGTGACAAAATCAAGTGGGGGCATTTTGAAAGGTGATGTGAAAGGTACATGTATAATGTATTTTTTTCACTGGTTGGAATGTAAGCGTGTTTGTGCATGTGTGCATTGTTTGTGTCTGTGTCATTATCAAAGTTAGTCGACTGCCAGAGTATTATTCTTGAATTATCAGAGTGATCATAGCTAACCAAACCAAAAATTGTCACTAAAGTGCAGATTTTAACTCATTATTTATTTTTCACTACAATGGGGCGTGTGTGAGCTGTTGATGAAATTTCCCTTTACACCTTTATTTTGTTTTAATCTTCAATGTCTGATTGTAAAGAAATTTTCTTAAAGAATTTGAAATAATGGGAATCTCGAAAAGTGAACGTTTTGCCCCAAACCATCGTGAGAGATTACGATTTGGATTTCCAATAAATCTGCATCATGACTTCTGTCTTAATTTCTTGATCAGCATATTCGGGGGGGGGGGTGTATGTCCAGGAGGTACATGTCCTAGAATCGTCCGGCATTTATACATGTACAGTGTGTTCAAGAAAAAAGGAAACCGGATTTCATGGCAAAAATATTCTATGATGATAAATTATTTCCTTCATGGGTTATACACGTATGTACAGCTCTGCTTCTCTACTTCCATGTGATGTACAACTTATTATTCATCGTTCATGCATGATTGAATAAAAACAATACATAATGGTAGAAATTGAATAAAATGAAAACATGCATGTTTTAGCATGATTTTGAAAATGAATGCATTTGCAGCAATTGGAAGTTAACGGAACAAAAGGTTCACACACGGTTGACTTCACACACAGAGGCGGCGCCATGGGGGCAGAGGGGGCGAACGCCCCTATTGTTTTGAAAGTAATAAAAATAACGGGGATTTATTGTTTTCCGAAAATTTTGCCAGCCCCCATTATTGTTGATTTGGATAGTACAAAATTAATTTGGCAGACAATGCTTTTTCGTCGTCGTCGGCTCCAATCCCCCCCCCCCCCGCTTGTCGGAGGCTGTTTGACTTGCAGTTTGGCTCGTAAAGAAACTCTTTGGCAGGCAAAAAGAAAATGTGTTTTTTTTTCCTCGTCGTCGTCTGCTCCCTGTCCCCGCTAGACGGAAGCCGTTTGGCTTATTCTTTGGATAATACAAAAAAAAATTGGAGTGCAAACTTTTCCAGACGGATTTCGTCCCTCCTAGAATTTTACCCTGGAACCGCCCCTGTTCACACAATGGCTTGCTTGGGGCACATGCAACAATACTGCCCCCCCCCCCATGAAAAAAGGACATAACTGACATTTTGGTGTTTTGGAGATATACCGAGTGTCCCAGAAAAAAACGATACACTTTTAAAATGGCCCAAAAATTAAAAATTCTTTCGTATCTTTAAAAATATTTTGTAGTATGGAAAGCTGAAAGTCTCTTCTTTCATATGACACCAAAAAGTCTGAAATTGGTTTATGCTTGAGTGAGTACTGCCTACTTTTGTATAGGACATGAAAATTAGGTTGCGCGAGAATTGGCTATCCACTGTTAACAGATTCAAGCTCTCTTTCATTATGTGTGGAGCTAGGTGGGGATTGGGATATGTAAATTAAAGATCTTAATGACTGAAAACAAGAAAGACTACCGTATTGGGGTGAAGGGGTCGTGGGTAGTGGGGTGAGGGAGTTGTGGGATGGTGGGAGTTGTGGAATGGTGGGAGGTGGGAGTGTGAGGGTGGTGTGGATGTGGAATGTAGGGGTGGTGTGAGTATGGGTTGGTGGGGGTGGAGGGGATCGGGGTGGTGGGTTTTGGTAATTCTAATACCACCTCTACCCACCACCACCACCTCCCCCACCACCCCCATACCCCACATCGACACCACCCCACACACCACCACCCCACATCCCACCACCTCACATTCCACCACCCCACCCCCACATCCCACCACCCCACACCCCATCACCCCCATACACCACCATCCCCGTACACCACCACCCCCGTACCCCACCACCCCACTACCCCTTCACCTCAATACGGAGGTCTTTGTTGTCAGTCACTAAATCCCCACCTAACTCCACACATAATCCAAAAGAGCTTGTATTTTTTGTTACAATGTACTCCCAATGGATAATCAATTCCTGCGCAACTTAATTTTCATGTACTTTACAAAAGTGGGCAGTGCTCACTCAAGCATGAACCAATTTCAAACTAATTGGTGTATGAAAGAAGAGACTTTCAGCTTTTCATATATATAAATATTTTTCAAAAATATGAAAGAATTTTATATTTGGGGGCCATTTTAAAAGTGTATCGTTTTTTCTGGGACACTTGGTAGAGCAAAATGTATTTTGTTCAACACATAAAGCCCTATTCAGTGCCCTTTTAACAAGCGGATTATGAACAAAGGGACACTTCTAATTATTTTATTTTGTTCTGCATGTTTAACATGATGTGCCGAGTCCCCTACACTATATAACTCAATTCTGAAAAAATATCAGTTATGCCCTTTTGTTATGGAGGGGGGGGGGCAGAATAGGCTTTCCATTTATCCTATTGGCAACATCATTTCTCGGTTGTTGGCTACTTGCTGCAGACAACATCAGGGTTAATGAATGCATTTTGGAACATTTCTGAAAAATTATCTTCTCAAATTATCTTTTCTAACTTATGCATCGCTCATTTTTGACATATGAAATATCATAAAAGGCCGTGTTTATGTTCTTCAATATCGTGAATGCATTTTAACATGACAGTTTGATTTCAGATTTGGTCGTGCAAATGAGTTTTATTTTATAGTGTCCATTTTAATTGTCTTTACTCAGTCATGGGTGAATAAAATGCTGTGTAACTGATATTACAAAAAGAAGATAAAATATCATTTTCAAATATGTATGACTCTTTTTACATATAATGTATCGAGAACAAAATCCTCATTAATCACGTTTGTTTTTCATGGGAAACACTTTATACTGGGGTGTTTATACTGAGCCGATTTTGCCATTATTGTCTATTTGATTTTAAATCATGATGAAGTTGTTTTTGTGTTGTTGGTTCTTGTAATGTGTATATACAAGTGTAAGTAATATTTGAAAGTGCATATTGTAAATAATTTTATTCTTGTGTTCATTCTGACCTGCCATATGTTTGGTATGAAATTATGGACCAGGTCCTCCTTTATGTATATATGTATTCCTATCTTGATATTTCAATAAAGTCATGATGAAACAACTAATAATAATATTTTTTATTTACCCAGGGTAGCCACTTCAGGCAAATAGACTGTTCTTCCAGCGGGCCCTGCATATCATAAATGCTATTATTACCCTTCTCTGTTCTATAATACCGAGCGCCTGGCTAGAAAGCAGAAGGTACCATTTTTAAAAGTTTTTGGCATGATCCGACCGGGGTTCGAACCCGCGACCTTACGGACGTGAGGCAGACGCTCCACCCACAAGGCCATCACACCGGTCTGTACAGTATTGTATTTATATCGTTTTCTATATGTGGTGTAATCACTTTCGTCGTGTGAACACATCAAATTTCCTTTGACTTGGGACAATAAAATAAATTGAATTGAATTGAGGTATCTCTAGTGTGGAAGATGAGACGGTGTCACTTCCGGGTTCATGCTTTCCTGTTTTTGAGGCGGTATTGTTACTGCTAAAATCACACATGAACCGGAGCTTTGGGGACATTATGGCTTGGAAAGCGGAAATATTTGTACAGACGTGTGTATTGGAAAAAAATTGGGAGGAATTGATTTTGTTTTGACCATGATCTCATTTTTCTTACTAGAATACTTCGTAATTAATGTGTTTAATGAAATTAAATACAGAACCCCCCCCTAAAAAAAAAAAAATAATATATATATATATATATTAATTTGTGCCTGCATTAATCTGACATACATTGTCCATCGATGAGTTATATTGTAAAACTATTAAACACTTTTATAAACACTTTTCTGTAACACTTTATAAACACTTGAACACGTTTATCATAAACGCTTCAACAAACATTTTGTTAATATCTACACTTACATCAGACTTAGATCTTCACAAAAAATGTTTGTTGACGCGTTTATATATGTTCAACACCTAAACCCTTAAACGTGTTTATGAAATGTATTTAAGTGTTTATGAAGTGTTTCAGAAATAAACACAACTTTTGATATCGTATAGGTGATACACATAATTTCCTTATTTTCAACCTTAACCTTAACTTAACCTTAATTTCAACCTTATTTTCAATAAGTAAACGTGTTTATGATTTCCAGATAAACGTGTTAAAGTGTTTATAACGTGTTACCACAAGGAAAAAAAATGTGTTCATAAAACTGTTCAGTATTTTTACAGTGTAGATGAAGCCCGTTCTGCACTGGATTAAAATCTCTGAAACTGTTCTAATAAAATGACCATACGGTCCTTTGTAAGGGTATTTTCGGGTGTCGACAATGATGAATACAACATGGAGGAAAATCTTTGATTTCTTTGAAAACGAATCAGTGATGTAAACATAAATTTACATTCATTATCAAAGGTCATGTTGTCTAATTCGCATAATCTCAGTTTTTTTTTTTGGGGGGGGGGGGAAATAGGATTATGTTGAACTTGTGTCTAAAACACTTTAAATGAATCGAAATTTCAACAAAACTGTGTTATAACATTCAAAAATGTAAACTGTCGCTGTCCTCCACATTGAAATGAAGGCTACGCAGAATCCTCTTATTTGGTAACCTTCATCCAAAACTGGAGAGGGTGAGGACAACTTACAAGCAGTCAGTTAAACTTACAAGTTGTCAGAAACGTCCTCCTGCAAGCCTGCACTTCGGAACGTGTGTAGAGGACAACGCAGGGCCCTGGGAACAATTTTATCACCGGGGGGTGCAGAGATATATATTTTCCGCGACTTCCACGCAAAATTTTTCACGGCGCCAAAAGTTTTTTTCACGACGCAAATTCGCTGCAAATCAACAGGCTGAAAAGCTCGCTCAGTGGGGGGGGGGGGGGGGGGGTGGTAGGCGGAAAATTTTTTATTGCGGCCAAATCAATACAGCTGAAAAGTCGCTCCAAGTGGGGGGGGGGTGTCGCGGTTTTTTCACGGCAAATTCGCGGCCAAATCAAGAGCGAAAAGGTCGCTCTGGCGGGCCAATTTGAAGAAAAATACAACATACACGTCTTTTGCAAGAAGGTGCTGCCGCACATCCCTGAAAAAATTTCTGGGGTGCTCCAGCCACCACTCAGCACGCCCCCGCCCCCCTTCCCAGGGCCCATGAGAGCAAGCCCTTGTTTTCTTCATTTACGAACTGTAAATAATAGATTTTACATGTTCATGAAGGTCTAGCGAATTACAAGTGAAAAC
>JZLH01S0098095.1:12420-27401 GCA_001188425.1 Eucidaris tribuloides | reverse complement strand
ATATAATGTTTATTTTAGTGCACATCAGTGTACATTATTATGTTTGGAATGTCAGGATTTCTTCTTCTGCGAACAACTTGTGTTTTAGCTCTGTGTATCGGACATGTAGTACTGCTACAAGATTTATTAGCAAGGTCAATGCACGCTGTAGCCAGAGCATAGTTTAGTTTCACCCTTGTCATTTTATGGGTCGGAGAGGTACACTGTACGATTTTACGACCTAGGTCGTGTTCACACTTTTGTAGGTATTTACCTATAATAATGCGAGTGAAAAGAGAAATACTTCAGTGTAGGGGATGTGTTCACACTTTATAATTTAAGTTCGTTTTTAACTATTTTCCATGGATGCTTATCGAGTAATGGATCTACTTTGTATTTATAGATGGTACTGTTATGATGTACACAGCTGTTGAAGGAGAGGACCATGTTTACACCTGCCTAATATAAGGTGAATGTTACGTTGATGGTTGAAGTTTTAAAGTGAATTGTTTTTAATTATTTATCAATTATTAGTTTCACTAGATTAACCTTGTATAGCGGTATTTGAATATGTAATCAACATATGTTATGAATCTTATTATAACTAGAGTTAGTGTGATATCTATTTTGTTTATCCATGTATAATCATATTATATGCGTCATAGTTGTACATATGTTTCATTAGTAGTAGCAAATAAGTTAACTCATGGAGAACTGAAGAAGACCGAACATGGTCACGGAATGGTACAAAGTAAGAATTCTATTTTTACTCATAATAATAATAATAATAATGATAATAATAGTAATGATACAATTAATAATAACAATAACAAATGATAATAATATGATGAAGAAATTGTGATAATGATGACGATGTTCACAATGACCTTGGAAGTAATAACGTTTTGAAGTAGTTGCCATTAAAGTAAAAGACATACAATTCTGCATATACGACGTAATAGATATAATGTGTTAATTGTATTTTGCTATACCACTATTATTATTTAAACAGATGATCGTCGTGGCTGTCTAAATAATTACAGTGCTGTGTTTGGTTTGGGTTTATATTGTTTGTTTTGGTTTTACTTGTTCAAAATTCGGTTTCTGTGTTAAAATTAATTTGTTCCATTTTGGGTTTAAAAGGTTTTATACCCTAGTTTTTGTTTGGAAACAACTGAAACTGCTCATCTAATCTCTTTATTGACAACTGTTTACGATTGTAAGCGTCGCAAAGCTTAATTTTACTAATAAATACCGAAATTAAATTGTCATTTAATTATTTGTCTGGTGAATCTTCTTTCCCTCCACCTAGTCTTCGTAAGTTGAGCCGGGTTGTGTTTGTTGTATTTGACTGATTGTGTAAAATTGCTCTCCCAACCTATTTAAATACCTGCGGACACATTTCGCCGGTCACACAGTCAAGGAACACTTTGAATCCTAGTTTTTGTGAAAAAAAAGACCAAAAGAACTAAGAAGCCTGTTATGGAAATAAATTACTTCAATCAGTGATATCAGTAAGTCAAGGCTGTGTTTATTTGTCATATTAAACCATATTGATGAGGTGCTATGACCTTGGTGGTCAATTAACAGCAGTTTTGGGGCTGGTAATTCGCTTGGCGTTCGTAGTGCCAAACTGGTGCTAAAAATCACAGCACAAAAAAGTGAATTAGCTTAGTGATGAGGACTAGACCTAATGAATAGCAATACATGTAGTACTATGAGAAGTTTCAGATAAAACACGAACATCGTCTTACCCACGAGCTGCACCAGCAGGATCTAGCCTAAGCAAGGCTGACATAAGCGCAGCTTCTAACAATCCATTTTCTCGTGGGTTTGCACCCCGATCCGAGGTGCGATTCTGTGCGGCGCTTCCCCAAAAATCACGTTAGAACCTAAATATTACGGTAGATATATAATTCTGTATTATTCAGGTTCATGAATTTAGAAAAATTGATATAACCACCATCCGATTCTCTTGAGTTTCCTTCTCACGGCTTCACAGTAAACTGGTCGATTGTGTTATTTTATGGGAGTCGATCGCAGTATTCTCGGGTAATCGTAAAATTACCCCGGAAGGTAATGGTAAGTTCAAGTCAATATGCGATCCCATTCCGTTCCGACAGAGAATTGCGAGGCAGCACGCGCATGTAACGACGCCGCTCGAGGCTTCGATGAATCGAAATGTTGCTTTTGACTTGAACTTTTACGATTACTTCCGGGTCATGTTTGCTATACGAGAATCACACTGCGACGTATTCCATAGATCA
The DNA here is from genome assembly GCA_001188425.1 of Eucidaris tribuloides. Classification (NCBI taxonomy): domain Eukaryota; kingdom Metazoa; phylum Echinodermata; class Echinoidea; order Cidaroida; family Cidaridae; genus Eucidaris; species Eucidaris tribuloides. The sequence continues at coordinate 25,155 of JZLH01S0098095.1, read as the reverse complement.
ACACTTCAGAAGTCTTTCCGTGAGACCCGTGAACCCGGAATGAAGGAATCTCCAGAAATCCGGATTTGGGTAGTTATACATTTTGTTTATATTTCATTTGAACTAAACTAATAATGTAAATACCATGATCGATCACTTTAAGCATTTTGCATTAATAGCTTATCTTTCTATTACACATTATAAAGTAATACACGGATGTAAAAAAGTTATATATATTACTTTACAATCTGGAAATACTTTCGAATGAATAGTATCAAAAGAATACTCAGATCGCGATACTATTATTGGCCCAGATCGCCCGATGCCTCTATCGACCTATGCTCAAAATTCTATTTGTATGCTGCGCGCCGCGTTGCGCGCGCCGCCCACAGCGCCAAACCGGTTTCATGTGGCGGCGCATAATCAGGCGCATTCCAGCGGTACTCTCCGATGCTTTTGTGCCAGCAGTGGTGTCGCTGTTAGTGCCGCTACACATCCGAATGAGGTAGAGAATCCTGATCGCGGATTTGGTAACCGCTTTTTTTATTCTCAGACCTACGATGAGAAAAGCAGTGTTGTATCGGTATGTAAAAAACGCGGCAAATTTCGTTGATTTCGTTTTTTTCGTTTTGTGACCCCTCTGTGTACAGGTGCTAAGCATGGCGATTTCTAAAAACTCCGCGATCATCGCAATTTTCGGACAAAAATCGACATTTAGGAAATTTAAGCATGTTCTTGTGCCATGTTGATCAGTTATGAGAGTGTGTTAACATTGTGCAAGTTGTATGGATCGATGTATGGTTTTACATGCAAAAATTTTTTCCCGTTGGTCTAATTCTTGGCGACGTCATTAAGGGCTTTACTCTTTACATATTCATATATTCTAACCGTAGTAATTTTATGGTCTAACGTTATTTTGGGGTGAAGCACCGCACAGAATCGCACCTCGGATCGGGGAGGCAACCCACGAGAACAAATGGGTACAGTTGCATCGCCGCCGTTTGCGGCCGCGATGCTTGTATTTAGGGACTGCCAAGTTAAACCTCGAGCCGAGGATAGGCAGCGTTGCGTTGACTACTAGTACAAGTTGTCCTACTCTGCACTGCTGTCTCTGGCTTTTTGTAATTTACCAAGTTTCAATTCAGGAGTCTGATCACTGCAACGTGCAGATCGCGATGCTGTCCACTCACATGCAGTGAAAAGTCACATCACTGACTTGGAGATCATCACCAATCACAAAATATCAGGTTATGCAGCTCAGTCAATGTCCAACGCCAAAGTCAAGAAGAGGGTCCAGTTCCAAATTGTACCTGCACTGGCACTGCACTGGTAGATCTACTGTCAGTACTGTGTAGCTGTACATTCAATTGTAAAGAACATAGAAGTCCACTATAAAAGCTGTATGTCTTTACAGCTAGCTTAGTAAGCTTACATGAAATCTTTGATTTGCATCGAGCCCGCCCTGGCTTATGGCCAAGGTCAACAACACAGGCAAGTCACCAACTTCCTCACTAGGGTCTACAGTACACTAACACAAGTTGTAATATATGGGACTGAGGACAGCTACTACGACTGTCGTATTGTCGTCACAATAATTTTCATTAACTCGATTTGTTATGAGCTGGATGCAGAAAGATGACAAAAAAGATCATCAAAACGTATTCATATTTGTCTACAAATACGAAGTAAGACTCTATATTCTCAAGTTACCGTCGTAAACTCTTTGAACTCCCGGTCCTCGGACTTCCACTGATCGGATCACTTCCGGCGAGGCGGCGACGGAGGCGCTGCTTGGAATAATCCAATGACACAATGAGGAGGGATTAGGCGTCATTAAATTTCATTTATGCGATTTTTTGCTGTCAAATTTCATTGAAATAATTTAAATTCATTAATATTATAAATATGCGAAAATTGAATGTTCAAATGTTGAATGTTACAAACATGAGGTAACTTTAATTTTGCTTTTTCAATATGTCCCCTACTTTCGAATAGTATCGTCTAAACTTTCCACGAATGAAATCAATCGTCTGCGAGCTATAGGATTTGGCAAATTATTATAATTCCCAGCTCGCCGAGCTGATCTGAGCTGGCTGGTTGAACGGCGACGTACGTCCGATCTTCCCGGCGGCCGCGCCCGGTCGACGACGATCGACGAGCTAGCCGCGCTGCTGCGCTGATGACTGATGAGCCGCGCCCCGGCGCAGGCCGAGCCCCATACCAAACCGTGATCAGACTGAGTTTAGCCTCATCACTACATAAGATTCTAAAATAAAGTAAGTTGGTCTGCTCTATTACATCAATGTATTTGCTTAGTGGCTTAATTTCCAGGGACAATTCGTATTTCTGGCAAACGTATGGCCTATGGGCGGATATGACTGAGTTAAACGTGAGGTTAGTTAGATCTTCAAATCCATGCCGGGTTCTGCTCTAAGTTATGTGGTGTGTTTTAGTTGTGTGGTGTGTTTGTTTACTTTGAGTGGCTGTGTTGTGTGTCGTCCGATAAATGTGACAGTCATGGAGTCTCTTCAAACATTTCTGGTATTTTTATACTCTCCCTATAAGGCTAAGTTTTGTGGTGTGTGTTTGCCTGTTTGTTTCTGTGTGTGTGTGAGTGTGTGTGTGTGTGTGTGTGCGTGTGTGTGTGTGTGTGTGTGTCTGCCACTTGTGCGTGTGGGTGCATGTTTTCCAACTAAAAAGTTACATGTATTTACTAACTAGACTCGTTAACGTTAGGTCTACCCACTGCTCTTTTTTTATCCTCTTTTTGTTTTTTTCACTCCACCTGGTCATGTGATCACTTTGTCTCAGTCATATGTACCAGCCTAATTCTGTTCTCCCCTTTTGTGCCTTCTAATTCTATTTACTTTTCAGTCCACCCTCTTTCTTCTTACATGTACTTAGCTAGGCTAGCCCTTATCGCGACGACCCGCAGGCGTGTCGCAGTCAGTCGCGGCTAGAGTCTGTTAGGGCTGTCAACCCTCCCACTCATCATACCGCCGTCCCACCAATCTCTTGCTTTATGAAAAAAACCTCCCGCCAAATGTGTAGAAGGGAAATATTACGAACAAGTGAACTGTTTGGCTAGTAATTTGGCAGGGTGGCAGGTAAAAAAAAAAATTTGGTGGGCAAAAAAAAGTGGTTTTGGTCATTATTGTTTATATTGTTCTTTTAATGTTTTTTTTTTCATTCCAGGCTCCAGCTTTTCCCACTTGCCTCCTTTGCACAGTTGTAATCTGTTTTTGTTTATCCTCTTTTGTCCTATTTGGACACTTCTACTCTATTTTGCCACATGTTGTATTTGATAGCATGTTCCAGTCTTGTAGACCAAAGGCTTCATTGGGCTTTAACATGTTTATCGAGTCTGGGCCACTGGAGTCATTTTTCAGGAGTTATCAGGAGATAAATGGTTAAATTTAGACAGATATTTTACAGATACCTGGTATCTCCTCTCTAACTATGTATCTGTAAAATATCTGTCAAGATCGTCCGATAACCCCTGAAAACCGACCACGGACTCAATACACATGTCAAAGCCTTTGGTTCCAGTCTAGTCAGTTCTGCTCTTGATAAAGGTTTGCTAGGACCAAAACATCAGGCAATATCATATTTTACAAAACGATTTTTACTAATTAAGTGACCAATGTTATTTGATGACTTACACACTAAAAATAATGTCTGCAATAGCAAAATCTTGTCAATTATCTTAAATCAGTTACAATAGTGCCACTTTATTGATTTAATTTTATTTTATTTTGTGATACGTAAATATGTTTTGTAGTATGATTTGGTAAGGTTAACACAGTGTCAGAGGTAATCCATTTCTAGGAAATTGTGAATTTTTCATATTTTGTAACATCCTTATTTAATTGGCAGGATAATGTGAAATGACTCTGTACATATTGTAGAAAGCAGATTTAATTTAATACTGAGGGAAATCTCAGTCATAGAGAATATAATGCAATTAAATAGAATACAATATGGCATAAAGCCACTAACCCATTGTATACTCAGAGTTTTCTGGATTTAGAGAACCACTGTAACTGATATTGACAACAATGTGAATACAACCAAACTTGGCACTTTGACTTGCTGCAGAACAATACCAGAGGCATATTGGAGTAGACTGGAGGTGGGAAATGGCCTTGGACCCTTACCTGTACTTTAGGATGAAATTTAGAGATAACCTTCGAGGTTATTCATTGGCAGAAGCCCTTGTGATGGACTTAATGATGATTTTTTTTTCTTCAAATCATGTATGGAAATCTGGGGGAGGGGGGCATGAGGGGTATGGGGGCATGCACAAATTGACAGGTCGGGAACACAATATCAAATGTCTCCCCATGATTTTGCACCTTCAAACAACCTGCTGATCGACTGAGGACCCCCCTCCCCCCTCCTTTTTTTTTTTTTTTTTGCTTGTCACATTTGTTTGCACTGGATGTCCCCATGGTTTTGAGACAAATTTCTGATGATGCTTCAAATAGTTGTTTAATTAGTAGACCAGAACATACAGAGGCAATCTCATTTTGCTTTGTAATCTTGACAAATATTAGAGCAACTGTAATGCAGCCTAAACAATAGCTGAATACACAGTATTCTACGTAAAACACTTTTTAGTGATTTTGTTAATGTTTTGTATAAATTAAAAAACTTCAAAACAATGTGTTAAGAAAAAATGCTTGGAGTGCGGCAACAACAACAATGCATTCATAACATGATGTGCTAAACTCTGATTTATATGAATATTGTATCTATAGCACAAGCTACAAGGATGCAGACTGGATATCTCTTAATCACTGTCTCACCTTGGTAGAAGCCTTTCCTGGTTTTACCTTGAGTTCTTTGCAATGAAAAGGAGAATATCTACAGACTTGAGGGATCAGCATGATCAAAGTTCAAATAGAAATGCTGCCTTTGAAGATCACAACTGTCTGGCTGGCATTGTGTAAGTAATAAATAGTAGGTCTAAATGATAAGCAATTGTTCCTTTATAGGTTGTATAATTGTGGATATGGGGACACCTTTATTCTGAGGTGGATATCATATGATCATCATATTAACCCACTGGCTACAGGAACCGGATATATTTTTTATTAACTCTATGGAAATTGCATAATCTTGTAGGCAATGGGTTAAAGACACTATATAACATTGTGGAAGACCTGTTTAAAAAATTGCCAAACTTTGCTCTCTGACATATCTGACAGTGTTTGAATGGACAAATAAACACCCTAGTACACAACAGTTCAGACAGTTATGCTGTCACTTGTAAAATATGTACAGATAAAAATTAGCACATGAATTATTATCAGCTGATGAAAATTCTGCAACACAACAGTCTATGGAATGGTCTCTCAAAGATTTTTAATATTTTTAAAGCACTTAATGATCATTTTAAACTGTACTTTTTTCTGGGCTTCATTTTTAGACCCTATCAAAGACACTAGAAGCAATGTAAATCATGTAGCTCACATTTTTTTAAATGGAAATATTGTTATATGATACCTTTAATACTGAATTATGCATAAATCTTTTTTTTTTCAAAGGTAAGCAATGCAAGCACTTAATCACATGTGGTGTAAAACAAATGAAAATTCTGGAAAGTATGTCATTCTTCACTGGCAAGCTGTGGGGTATGTAGTTTTGGTGTGGAAAACAATAGGCAATAATGTGTGCATGAGCTTTGATAGATTAAGATGTGATGAAATACATGAATTCATTAATGCCAAATTGATAGAATGAAATGTGTATTAGAATCTTGCATAATGGTTACCTTATTTTTATTTCTCATTTGGAAATACCATGTTGTATGTAATAGATTTGGGATGAGCTTCTACGTGCTTGGCTTTACATTTACTGGAGATCATCCAGGCAATTTGGATGTTTATCTTAAGAAGCACATTAGCATGCTCTAGATTTGTTGTAGCGTAAATTTGAAGATTAAATGCAGTACAAGCTTATAATGAATTTGCAAAGTGCTAACCCTGCTCCCCTTTTAATATACCTGAGTAGTTAAGGGGAGTTTTAACAGTTTCTGTCCATTTATCTTTATTAATACAGGAGATAAATTTTATTGAGTACATTATTCATTTTATTATTTCAAAATGCAGGAGACCTTTTGCTGATTTCACTCACATCCCAGCTCCACCCTCACTTCTGGATGATATTTTACCATCCCAGATTTTGACGGAAGAGATTGAGTCATTCTCAGCTTCTCAAGCTTTAAAAGATCCAATTTATGAGGGTAAGGAATATTAGACTCAATTGTACATTTCTCTTTTGGGTTATGTGTATTTTGTGTTGATAGACACAGCACATTAGCAGAAATACACACAAAATCATTTCAAGGTTACCAAAGGATAACAACAAAGTGGATATCTCAATATAAATGTGCATTTTTTACATGTATACAAAATCATCTCACATTCACTAGCTTCATGTTAACACTTTCTTTGCTGGTGGTGGCCCAGTTTCTCAAGTGCAACATTAATGGATTATGATGATAAAATCAGATTGCTGATCTTGCATCTGATTTATCAAGAAGAAGATATCCTGAGCAATAGCCTGACAAATGTTATTTCCATTTGGATATTTCAAGGAATTTGGTGTTGTTGTAGAAAGCCATTTCTGTACACAGTACAGCCTTCATATGTTCAGTAAAACTACCAAATCTGCAGTAGTCAAAGTTTGCTTAACATTGGTCAAGTCTGCTGCAATGAATTGGTAATATGCAATTCAAGTAATTTTTGGTGTAGTTCTCTCACATAAAGTGATTCATTGGCATATGAGACTTAAGAAAATGTGGTTAGAGTGTCTATGATGCTTAAAAAAGAGGCCTTGCAATTTCATTTGTTTCTACATGTAATGTATGGAAATTATCTGGTTTCTGTCTAATATCAATTAACCAGGTAAAATATGTTAATCTGTCAACTCCCATCTTACTTTTGGTTCATATTACTAATGGAAGGAATGGAAAATACAACCTGAGTTTACAAAATCTGTATTTACTGTGAGCCAGTTGATCATAGATTGTAACTTCACATCAAGAAACGATACATTAAAAATGAACAAATTTGCCATAGTTTGCTCTTTAATGTTCACAGAAAATTTGATTCAGAATTTATGAACAACTATAATATTTAGAATTACACAGTAATTGCTGTTTCTCTTCACTGTAGCTCCTCGTGGGATTTTGAAGCCACGCTTGCAACCAGCTGTACATCAAAGGACAACTTATGAAAATGATCCTCAACAACAAAGGTTTGTATTTTGTTTGTATTTCCACATGAATTACTGTTTTGTCGAAACACAAAATAAATAATTGAAGTGAAATGAAATGAAATGAATGATAGGTGAGATAGTACTTTACATTGAACTTCCAGATAAATATTAATTGATATCCCAGCTACTTAATTACTGCATGATATGATAATGATACTTTGGGGAAAATTGGTGAATAATATTTAATTAAAACAATTGACAAGTTGTGTCAGACCTAGTTGAGTAAATTCAGTATGCGGCCATGCTTTTGTTAATTTGAAGCTTTCACCACTTTGGAAAACATCCATGTTCTTTGTGTATTTGTTGGTATTATACGAGAAACAAGGTTGGTGTAAGTCCTATAATGCAAGCTTCACTAGTGCAATGTACAGGGACTACAGCCAAACTTATTCCTGTGTCATTGATTACATCCAAATGAACCCACAATTATCTAAGTTTGCATATGTATGGGTGATGAAACATGACTTGAATTGCAGTGTTGACTGTAGTATGACTGATTATGTTTAGTGCCCATGCATACTATATATATGATTTGATATTTTTTATTGCTCCAGCGGCACTACGTGTGAATATCTAGTTAAGTAAAATATACACTTCAGATAGCATAGACAATTTTACAAGATAATGAATCTGTATTGATTTGATTTAAAAGTATGACCTTCCTTGAAGTGAAAGAAACAAATAAAAAACATTAAAAAAATAACGAAATAAAACTACAGTAAACATGAAAACTGTATATATGAAAAAAAATATTGAGAAAAACAATGTGCGTAATTTATTTGCATTCCTCCCAGACAACGAGTTAGGTTTGTGCCACCTCTCAAGAGAATTTCTCAAAGCTGGGAGGAAGAAGAGAAACGGACTCCAGATATTGGTGGATCCCGAGCAGAAACTGATGTCAGACGCCGTTTTAATACTGATGGTGCTGTGGTAAACGATTGCCCTTCAGCCTTCAGGATACCAGGTGATGGTTGCATAAATATTCTTCTTTACAAATACTTTTGGGGGGGGGGGTCATGCATAAGGTTTGTATTCCACTGGCGTAAATCCATGACGTTACCCTATTCATCAGGGGGGTGGGGGGATAAATGAATAGACCATCCCCCCTGATGAATAGGATGATGTCACGGATTTACGCCAATGTTGTATTCTGATTGCCATCTTTCATCCCGAACAACTATTTGTTGTGTAATATTTTGGGGAGACAAATGCTTTACACCGTATCTCACTTCATTTAAGTCAAAAGGCAGTTACTGCTGCGTCAAAAGTTGCTATAACTGAATGTTTCTTTCGCAAGATAATTGTAAAGTAAACGATAGAAGTGATTATTTGCCATTAATTTCCTGATTGAATGTTGTATGAACAGTTTTGCAGCTTCCAACTGATGTCGATTTAGGAAGTAGTGAGATGATCTGCAATAATTTTGTGAGGAAGATGGAAAATATAGCCATCCAATTACTTGTTTCTTTTAAGATTTCGGTAAGCCAAACTCAAATTCACTTGAGGTATGCCTTCTCAAGATTTGAGTGTAGGTAAATTGATAGGCAATGTACATGTATAATTATGTTTGAGTATCTTGGATATACCTCTTAAGTGCAGTGCTGATTATACTGCTTGCATAAGCAGGAATTACTTATAAAATTGTTTTCTTCCTATGACAACACATGGCATATGACTAGATGTCAATATTGAATTTAAAAATGCTCTCCAAAAATTGGACAATGTCAACTAAAGGGATAGGCCTTTGCTTGATATCTTTCTCTAATCTAGGCATTTCTACTCCTGGAGGAACACGGAGAGGAGCCAAATCTCTACGGTCTGTTGAGGAAATACGTATCCTTAATTGAAATTATTTATTTTTTAAATTAAATATCCATATAAAGAAAATGAGCACAAACAAACACTAATATTTTATGGTATCACAAAAGATAATAGCCATTGTATACATACTTAATCAAACTGATACTCTAGATCCAAACATTCCTATGATCTCCTTGATCATATTGGTAATGCCAAGCCTAGAACTAAAAGCAGAAGCTCTGAATGAATCACATTGTGAGGGTGACCTTGAGATAATATAAGCCTCATATTGGAATCAGCAGTATTCTAAACATGCTAAACATACTAACACAGCACTGAACAAAAAATGTGTGCCTGCATATGGGGCCAAGCCCATTATAATATGTTGGAATCAATCTCTACAGAATGTATTCAACAGCTTGCTGTCATCAGTGTAAATCCTACACTGAAAAACAAAGTTTGGTAATAAAGGTCTTGGCATGTACAAACCATTTCAATATTTTGTTGTTAGAACAAAACATGGGGTATCACATTAATGGTCAGTCTATTTTCTTGATATTGAATATTTTGTAAATTTAGCCCAATTTGTTTTTCTTGAAATATCTATTGATTTCTTCAACAAAAACATAAAAAAAGTAACATGAGTCTTTTGTATTACAAATATTTGACATGTATTGATGAAATTTGTTTGGTGGTCTGCAAATAAAAAAGACAGCTTTTTACTCCTTATGCTTCATTAAATAATGCAGGGATATTCTGGCGCTTTTGCATTCAGAAGTATTTATTAACACAAATATTGCCAATTGTCTTGATACATGTATTACAAAAGGACTGAACAGAGGTATAAAGCTCATCTCAGTACATTGTTCAGCTGTTACTCTGGCTACTGTATATATCCAGCATACATTCCTCTTTTTAAACAAAATTTGTCTCTTGCTTGATGATTTATTTCCCGTTATGATTGTTCATAATCATATGGGAAAAAATAGAATAAAATAAATCAAATCAAATGTTAGAGCTTCAACTCACTGTCCTTAACCTTTCAACACTCAGCTGAGAAATACAGGTCCATCTTTCCATTTCCATACTTCAACTTTGTGCAGTCTCAAGTTCTTGATGATGTAAGTAATGATGCCAGTTTCAAGTTAGTCTTTGCACTTGGATTATAATTAATCTCCAGATAGCTTACAAGACCATTATCATCTGGGAAGCCTTCAGTGGTGGAGGCCAATTGTAGGCCCACAAGTTACAAAAACTGAAAGGTGACAAGACATCAGTGTTGGGTGTCTCGAGACAATGTTTGTGTGTCTCGTGTCTCGTCTCGGTCTCGGACGCTAATTGTCTCGTCTCGGTCTCGGTCTCGACGGAAATGTCTCGGTCTCGTAGGCCGAGACATCGACGAGACACTATGAAACATCTCAATTTTGACAAGTCACTCTCAGATTCTCACTTCTTTCTGCCCGGCCTACAGCATAAAATGCACATTATTTAATGATTTAAACTCGGGATTGGAGTACACAGAGTAGAGATTAAGTTGGATACATTGAAATACAGTCTGTAGATTTGTCACTTTTAGTGAACAAAGGTACATGTACTAAACTTAAAGCAGCAAACTGTTACTACAAGGTGTCCATCATGCCGACTTTCTAAATGGACCCAAAACAAGATCTGTTGATCTCAAATACTCTAAACAAGTATTCAAGTCTGAAAAGATACCCTTTTAAAGAAAACCCTCTGTTAGCTCTTTACACGCGGTATTCGCATCCTTGCACTACCTGCAGCGCGCGGGATTCGCATTTCACGCTCAAACGTAGAAACGATTGTATTCAACCGATTACATGATTTTTCCCGACTACTAGCAGTAATCTCTTTGTATGCTTTACATTCCTCTAATACGGGCGGTATGTATGTTAGTTTCTTAAGGAACCAGAAATCGAAATGCAATCATGCATCGTCGATTCACAATAGGACAAAGGATTGACACAAGTAACTTTTAAAGTACTTAAAAAGGTCAATTACATATAGATGCACTTTTCACTGATATCTCTTCATCATTGCTTATGTTGGTGACTTTCATCTCTTTCATGAAGACTTGTTGGCAAGTAGGGTTTTTTTGTATTACTTGATGTTTCATCCCTTTGTATATTTGAATGGGTTGTATTTTTCAAGCAGACAACTTAAACTACTGTATGTTGTAATTTAATTACTTTACAATCAGATGATATTTCCAAACACCTTTATGCATTGTAGAAGCGTCTGTAAATGTACTTTCACTGTTTGTGTAGGAAATTTATCTAAAACGCTGTTGTGCCAAGAGTTAATTTGCTAGTTGAGTCAGTTAGTTACTTTCCTTTCCGATACTGAGCGCTTCTTTGAAATTAACTCCGCACGACGCGGTTCAGGCCCCCCCCCTGGGTCCCGCGCACAAAGAGTTAAAAGTATACCCTTTTTCATGATTTTGATACCCTTTTCATAGTACGCACAGCATCGCCCGGCCATGAAAAACAACTCTTTTTACGGGGTTTGTTTATTCACGATCTCCGTATCAAAGAACAAGTAGTAGAAAATACAAAAATATAAGGTCACTTCTGCCACAAAAATAATTTTTTAATTGTGCAAAACATCTTGAGTGTGTGTGTGTGTGTGTGTGTGTGTGTGTGTGTGTGTGTGTGTGTGTGTGTGTGTGTGTGTGTGTGTGTGTGTGTGTGTGTGTGTGTGTGTGTGTGTGTGTGTGTGTGTGTGTGTGTGTGTGTGTGTGTGTGTGTGTATGTATGTGTGTGTGTGTGTGTATGTGTGTGTGGGGGGGGGGCTGAGGGGGTTAGGGTACGAGTCCCCATTACCCCCTATTTTACAATGTGGATGCAGTCCCTAACCTCCGCCCTTTACAATGGAGATACAGGATAACACCCCCCCCCCCGCCTTTCCTGCCACGGTCGCGACATAATGCATGAGTACCACAATCACAACTCCCCCGCGGTCATGTGCCTTTCCAGTAAAGGCCAAAGTTTTCCATTTTACAAATGTCAAATTCCGTTTTTCTCCATGTTGTAATTTTCCAACTTAAATTTGTGTTGGTAAAAATCACAAATAACGTCAAGCTTACTAGGCCCAATGGGGGTTTTGATTCGGGGTTTGGGGACAAGATTTTTATTTTTATTTTTATTTTTTTTGGGAGGGGCTTTATCAAGCATCGTTTTAATAAATAAGTTTAGTTTTATTCAATAAATAAATAAATTTTACTTCGGGGGTGGAATTTTGGGGCATGATTCTTTCAATTTTGCTCAAAATGCTGTTTTCCGCGTTATAGGCCTACTAGTACCTCGAATTCCGTGATTTCCTTGGAAAATCCGCAACATGGAAAACTTCGGTCATTACTTTTGAGCCTCACCCCAACTAGGCTACTTACTTGATAACATTTTTACAATGACACATTCACATCAGGCAATGGACCCCACCAGGCGCATCCCCCCCCCCCAAGTCCACTCTCATCTTCCATGATTACGAAATGATGGTGATGATGACGATGATAATGATAATGATGATGATGATGATGATACAATGAGGAATGAACTTAAAACTGCTATAATAGTCTATAATTGCAATCAGGTAGGTGGGAATATGGAAGAAAGTGTGTGCATTGCATAGAGATAACTAGTGTCTCGTTTACTGTCT
>JZLH01S0098062.1:109782-125050 GCA_001188425.1 Eucidaris tribuloides | reverse complement strand
TTTATGCTTGATTCTCCTTAATTACAGACAAATCCTCCCAGGTGGGAGATCCACTCCTGCTAGTGTATAGTTGGTATATATTTCAACTCATTTGGTTCTTGAGGCATTTTCAAGTGTTCCCAATCATGTCACTAACCTTTAAAGGGCAGTGACATGATTGGGAGAAGTAAAAAACAAATGAATTGAAACATATACCAATATACACTGAACTGAATAGAGTGTATATTCAGGCTGGAAGGATGTGTCTTGAATGTGTTACTCATTAGTAAAAAAAAAAAAAAAAAAAACAAGAATAAACTAGTATTTAAATAAGACATGCCCCAGATAGAAATTCAACCCAAAGAAAGGTACACAATAATAATTTTGAATGGCACATCACTTTCAGATAATAACTACACTACAGAGAGTATACTGAAATTTAAACTGCAGAAAACATAATATTAGGCTAATGAAACTGAAGTATGAGTTTCCCGTCACATTTTTTCCAGCCTATAATGAGGGAACTATTTCATTATTCATTATTCATTATTATGCAGGATTTCATTATTTCAACCTTTTATGAAGATTAAATGCACTTTTGTTCATCCCATTTGCACATTTCCAGTTTGCTAACCCAATACATGTACAGTGGAACCCTTTCAGTACATATTTCTTGAGACTACATGTTCTGCACACACATGTTCTGCCAGGAACAAAAACACGAAAACGTATGTTCCAGCACACATGCGCAGACTACGTTCTGCTTGGCACCCGACGAAATATAGTCTGCAGCACCATACAACTGTGTACAACGATATGAAATGAACCAACAGGGGATCAACAAAATAAAAACATTGGGTTCGTTTTTCGACTCATTTCTGAGACTCGTTTCCTACCAAAACTTCCAAAATCAACTATAAATGTGATGCTTGTAAAAAAAAACAAAATAATGAATTTTCAGATTTTTGGCTGCTAAAGAGGCCCAAAAATTATAACGAGGGAGGGTGACGGGCAACTCATACCTGAGTTTCATTAGCCTTAACTTACTTCTGGTATCAGTGTGTTAACTGTCTGAGGATTCTTCCAATCTTGCAAATTTCCCTTAAAAGGATTAAAGTCAGATGAGAGATACAATAAAATGAGCATATTAAACATCAATAAATTGTTTGCAGATTTTATGCAGAATACACTGTAAAAAGTGTGTTTATCAATTAAACAATAACTACTGTTTAAAAAGTGATATATAGCAAGGATACTGTAGGATGTGTTTAGAAGATGTACATGTTTAGATTATTGACACTCAGTGTTTAGCAATTGGACACCGATTTCTAGTGATTTGACACCCAACGTTTAGCCCCCAGTTCCCCAGTTACCCCATCACTCAGGCTCATTGCATAGAGTCATGGACCTAACAGAAGCGCAACCCATGAGCAATTTGATATGTTTGATGTATGGCACATGCCGCCAAGGGTGTCTCTTTTGCAAGGCTAAGTAAATGCACTGGTATAAAGAAGTAAATACCATCTACCTTAAAGGTAAATGACATGATGGGGGTAGTCCTCAACTTGGGCTGAAACTACTCTAGAATCAAGTAAACTATGCAAGGATTCTGCTGTGAAAATCGTGTAGTCAAACGTTGATTCAGTCTGAAATAACCAATGTCAATATCCCTCGTGGCAGGCAAACCTGTTGTGTATCTCTCTATATGGGTCTTAATTCTATCAGGGCTCGAGAAAATTAAAATACTAGTATGTTCATGCTTGATTCTCCTTAAGTAAACAAATTAGAGACAAATCCTTCCAGCTGGGAGATCTACTCCAGGTGGTGTATAGTTGGTATATATTTCAATTCATTTGGTTCTTGAGGCATTTTCAAGAGTTCCCAATCATGTCACTTAGGCCTCCGCACACTACACGACTTTTGTCGTACGACTGCACCGACTTGGATCCGAAATAAAAAACCAAAGCTTATATTTCGTACACGCTGATTTATTTCCGGGATTTATTTCAGATGCAAATCGGTAAGTCGTGCGACGGAAAATCGCATAGTGTGCGGTGGCCTTAACCTTTAAGCAAAGGGTATTAAGAGTTTGAAACTCAGTTTTAGTGGAATTATACGTATGTACCGTATTTGATTTGAATTGTCTCGAAGAAATAAATCATAACATAGAACACACACTAAGCTGCAACACTTGGGGTTATGAGGGCATTTTTAAATTCTAGGTGATTACTGATCTTCAGATTTCACAGACGTGTCCTTCTTAAATAGCCTAAGGACATGAATGATGTATTGCTTTGCAGCAGGGGAGGTCCAAATGGATTCCCTGCCTTTAATGCGATGCTTGGTTGCTAATGGCAACGTGAGCAGGGCCCTGGAAACCAGGGGTGCTGCACCCTGAAGGAAGTTCTGAAAAATCTGAGTGTCCTGGGGAAGGGGATAGTCATCTATGGGGAATTGTCCTCGGGGAAGTTGTCTTCCAGAGGAGTGGTCACTGGTCTCTGGGGGAGGCGTCCACCGGCGGAGTTGTTCCTCGAGGGACTTCTCCAGTTAACGGTTAGTGACATGATTGGGAACACTTGAAAATGCCTCAAGAATCAAATGAGTTGAAATATATACCAACTATAGTACTATACACTAGCAGGAGTCGATCTCCCACCTGGGAGGATTTGTCTGTAATTTGTTTACTTAAGGAGAATCAAGCATAAACATTGGAGTATCTTATTTTTTTCCGGGGACGATAAAAATAAGCCCCATAGAGAGCCACACAGCAGGTTTCCGTGCTACGAGTGATGTTGACATTGTTTATTTTAGAATGAGTCAACGTTTGACTACAAGATTTTCACAGGAAAATCCTTGCATAGTTTACTTGATTCTACGCATATTCACATTCAGAATATCATTCGGATAGTCAACTTTGATTTTGTATATTTTGTAATTTACGTAGTTTTTTCGAATTAAAAAATGAATAATAATAAAAAAAAGTTTTCAAAACTGATTAAAACATAGTAAATTGAAATTAGAATCTCGATATTTCGAAACTAAGTTCATAGAACTCCTTTTCTATCATTTTCCCGGCCACAATATCGCCCGAATATTGCTCTGAACTATATAGGCCTACCTTATGTTTGTAAAGACTTCCAGTTTGTATCTACATGCATTGTACTTGTATGCAATGATTTCACACCATGCTGAGTTTTGCAAGTCTGTACTTGCATGCATGTAAAGACCCATGAAACGGCTGGAAAATCACTGAGCTGTATCACTCCACCATCATTTCTTTCATAGCGCCATCTACTGGCCGCGACTTACCATTGTTCCAATGAGGAATGAGCGTCGTTACAAACCAGACAGTCCTCGGCTCATGATGTATTTACGCGAAACGTCGATGACATGATAAATCATCAAACTGAAATTTCCTTTATTATAAAAAAGAAACATATTTAAGTAAATTAGATGCATCATGAAGGCAACAGATGAAATCAATATATCCAAATTTCCCCTACGAGACTGATACTGAGGGGTCTTATCGTGTGTCGGTTTTCGCGCATGAAGCCAGTTCTCATTCACTTACTCTTCAACCAGCATCTATAGGAGATGAGGGCTTTGTCGTCTTCGTAAAGACACAGACACAGCTATTCTGCATTTGATGACAGGGTGCGGAGGATTTTTCCCACGTAAACCTTTATTTATCTATGTTTCATGTATGCCATGATTCGTGGGAAAATGTTATTGTCTGGGCTATATCCTTAGCTTATACAATTTCAAACTTCGAAGTACCCGCAGGTTCTGTGCGTGGTTCCTTACCAGACAATGAGATGAGCTGATGGCACGATATGGTTGAATACTTTGTTTTCCGTTTTGGCTGTGACTTCCTGCAGCTACAGCACCAAGAAGCGGTTTCCCGTTCTTTAACTGAATGCTGTCATATCGAGAAATCATCTCACGGTTGTCATCATCTCACCGTTTGAACAGGATTTCATCCAAGATTGTTACAGAAATTCTACTTGAAAATCACCCGTGACTCCAACTCAGGCTATTGAACCTAAACAAAGTGTCATCGTGAATGTACAGTTTGGCCTTTTTGTAGGTCTTATATCTCGTTGTCATGTTGCTACCCTAGTTACAACGTTCATTCAGGAACCTAAATTCATGTTATTACTTTATTTAATAGGAGAAGGGGATCTGAAAAAAAGATTGTTCATCAAGTAACTAAACTAACAAAACTTTTTTTGTCGTAGAACATTTTAATAACCCTCAAACTGGCTCAAAGTCATCTAATACTTTCACATTCACAACAAAAAAACTTACACTTTGCCAGTGATGTTCTCGGTGAGTGACTCGCGCAATTGCCAGTCTGCGCATGCGCAAGGAGTTGTGTCCAAGCAACCGAAAAGTGTGACGCGGCAGTTCAACATGAAACTGCGTACACAGATGTTGCAGTGGTCACGAATGAAAATGTTTCGTAGTATACCCCTATGGTCTCGTAAAGATTTATTGCAGTGTCGCGTCGGGGTAAGCGGTAACTAGTCACTGCTTTGTGTCGTAAGGTCGGGGAAACTGCTCTGCGGGGAAAGAAAGTCAAATTCTGTATAATTATGGTCTAGCTACTAAACTAGACACATTATTTTGCCATCCCGTTGTGGCAACATGGAGTTAGGTTGCGTATTAATATTAATGCCAGTGTCTTTAAAACTGTAGTAAAAATAATTAGTAAACGGTACTGATTTTACGAGTGGTTTAAGCGCGATAGTTAGGTTAAAATTAAAAGATGTGGGTTTCATTCACCAAACTGATGTGGGCTTGAGTCATTGTTGTAATGAAAGTTTATACGTACGATGTTTATAAGTTTATCCTCTGTACAGTTAGATGATAGAAGGACCTCAGAATTCGGGTAATAGAAATAATAATTGCTGGATTAAAACTACGGTGAATTACACCCATGATACCCCTATGATGCGAACATGTCACCGAATGTTAATTCTGTTTTTGTCATTGATAATTTTGATAGACAGCTGGCAAGTACGCCAGATGTCAACCGGCGGCCGACCTATTGTTTACCCGCCAATGAAATGCTGGGATGCTCGCCGATATTTACTACGCTATCCCAGCTGTTGTAAACTACTACTGTCGTAGTAATACTCGTAGTCACTGAGCTTATGCATAATCATGTCTATTGTTACGCTACGCGAAGACGCTCTAAATGTATAATACATACCCTGTGGGCCGGTTCGTTTGGCTTCGACCAATCAGAACGGAAATCAGGCTCCGCCCCAAGTGCGTGCGAGCCAATCATATCGCAAGGATTTCCGAGTCACGCACAGTGCGAATGGTAAACACAGTAAACCGACTCCTAATAAGGTGTATTGTATTCTCTATCAACAGGGAACCTTCCACAGCCGTTTACTACGAGATTTGCCTGCACTGCGGCTGGACGTATCTCGGAGTATACTCTGTCGTGGAACATATCTCAGCTCGAAGCCGCAGGATCTCAAAGCTCGCTTCCAGCTCTTCACGCCAGCGCTATGACTGCGGTTGAAGTTGCGGAGTTCCCGGCTATACTGAGGAGAAGGATAACCAGCATCGATAGGATGTCGAAGTCGAGGGCTTGCAGGCAGCTTTTTGGTCCGCCGGACAAGGATGAGCTCGATCGTCTGCAAGAAGAGGTGACCAGAGACAGGGAGGAAAAAAATTTGCGATGGGGTTTCGATTTTGCTCTTGGAAAACCATTGGCGAATAATAATAATACCAAGTGGGAGGCTATGCCAGCGGAGAGTGTACCAAGTTATTACAGGGAGGTTGATTATGTTACTAATGCTGCTGTGATACGTCCTGTCCAGCAGCACAATGCGACGCGAGTTTCATCTTTTTCTCCATCGCGGACATCAACTCTGCAATCAGCTGATCGCCGCGAACATACCACCTCGGTCATGTCAGTCGCTGCTACTACGACGACGAATACCGGTAGTACTACGTCTACGACTGCCCCCGCCAGCGCATCCCAATCCTCACCGAGGGTCCAAATAGAAACAGCAACCCGTTCGAGCTCGACAACATGTTTACATCCTCGGGACTCTACAGACACGGAAACATCAAACCCTCAATGCAATAATCATCAAAACAATACCGAAACTAACGGATTATTAAACAATTCAGCTTCTTCCAGAACGAGATCATTGCAATCCAAAATACCAGGTATGTCATATAACACTTTGTATTTTTTTTTAGCGTCAGTACTAGTACCAGCATATTTATAGATTTCTTCTGTACATCAAATTCTCCACAGATACCTACCTAATCCATATTTAGCTCACATTAAAAATACTTCATTCAGACTTGTTAGATTTAGTGTGATAATATGTACAAAGTTATTCGTAGAGTTGTAATTTTCATTCACAGCTGTACACTCGGCGATTTCCCGAACCGGCCGGTTGGAGCTGAGGGTGACGCCTATTTTTTGGAGTATAGTACCCACTCATGAAAAAACCCGGTTGAGCCAGCTGAACACAATAGCTGAAGGAGACTGCATCGTTGTAAACAAGTCTTGTCACGTATGGGTGAGCAGCGAAAAAACAAACGGGCTCTGCTTGTTGGGACTTGCTCGAATGGTCCACACGTTTCCGTATGGTCGCCTGGCGTTATGGAGAATATACCAAACTTGCCTCAACAAGTTCGGCCGAAAAATGTCACATCCGATGACGTTTTATTTGCTCTTCTGATGTTTGATTGAAATCATGATTTTACCAATTAATGAAGCGTTCTTTACAAAAGCACGAACCGATTTGAACATGGGTATTTTTCTGTGTTTGATCCGTACAGTTTCGGAAGTTAAGTTCTCCAGTTTTCGTTTTGATCAAACGTGATGTGCGGGAACGCCCATTTCTGATAAGACGTGCTGTATGCTGGCTTCTGCTTCTTCGAACTTGAAATCAACACCAGTCGTAGGCTCGTAATTGTAGTTTTATATAAGCGCCATAAACATGATAAACTGTTATATACTTGAAGTTGCGATGAATTTCGTAAAATAAGTTTCATCCAATTGCATCCAATTGATTATTGATCGAACTAAGTAAAGTTGTGAATGCTGTAAGATTTTCCATTTTATTAGACATCTTCCTAGATCATGCTCAGAATGCGAATGTAAATTTCTTCGTTAGAAGTAAAACAAAAGAGTAATCGACAAGCGTTTCCCTAATAGATAATCTTGATATCAAGGTAGCCAACATTCTTAGTGTTATGTCTGTTCCAGGAGGAGAACATAAGATTTGAAGAGTGTTAGTGGTTTTGTCGAATTGTGCAGTTACACAGACTGAGAGTAGTAATTGATTCAGACTAAGTGTATCCGACTGTCTACAGGCATCAGTGGATCGTAAGGTTATCTCGGGAAGGTTATCAATTTCTTGGATGATTTTTTTTTCCCAATCTCCTACAGAAGTGAGAAATTGGGATTTTCCATTTATCACTGAATACATGTCACAGCCAGAATAGGCCTACTAATGTGGTACACTCATTAGCTTGAATACAGCACGTACTCCATGTCAAACAATATTTTCGAGATCTATACATCAAAGATCAACGTATAAACGAGGTCATTGACATTGGATTTTTTTTTTCGAAACGCTGTGATAAACATTTAGAATCACGCGTAAGCTAATGTTTGAAAGTCTGTTAATCGTTATGTTGGAATGATGGGACGAACGGTTTGTCACTGGTCATTATGGTGATCAACTTCGTCTCCAAGAGCACAAAAGCCACAATTTAAGCGAGACGCGATCAAGCACTGAAGTATCGACCCGTTGTCAGTATATTTCATAGCTGCAATGGGCACCTCTTTCACATTTCTGTTGTTCGTGTGTTCCCGTGTGTGTGTTTTTTGTCGATTGTGTTGTGTACCCGTGTGGTAGCCGAATCAGTCCGTCCGCCGTTCACGCCCGAGCGCAGATAGACGTATGTAGTAATGTACAACTACGGACGTAAACGGCGGTCGGACCAATTCGGCTACGACACCGGGGTGCGCTTGGCATACGAACTGTCAATCATTGTCGTACGCCACGGAACAATGGGGTTTCGTAACAGTAGTCTCGTGCCCCAGTCACTTGCGGATTCTTCCAAGGATGGCGTCGCGAGTAAAGCATTTAGCTGAATCCCGTTAGCGACTGACCTTGCTGGAATTTCAGGTGACGCTTAGTAAATGCATGGAGGTAGAAGACCATGGTAAATGGCTGTCTATAATTTCCCGATGTCGCAGCGTGCACGGTTGTTGAAGGCTACACGTGATGCCCATGTGTTTCTCTTGTGTTATTGGCAACGTTTCGGAAATATCAGCATGGCTCATTAATTTATACTCCATGATAACTTTGTATCTACAATAATTGAAAAGATGATTTAGTTCATGCACATACCAAACAGTTTTGTTAACTCTTCAATTGGCGTTGTTTTGGTTAACGTCCTCTTAATCAAATATTTTAGGAAAACAAAATTGAAGATATAGTCTTTATGAAGTAATAATGAACTTGCTCGACGGTAAAAACACAAAAATATTGACGTATCTGTCAAGGGAAAATTGGACTGACGCCCTGACTTCGCCTCACCCAAATCACTAGGTTGTTTACTCCAAAAAGTTGACGTGATGTTCCCAACGAGGTCACCGGGTCACCCAAGGTCCCTGTCATACCACGACGTCCCCGGGCATTGAAAGCCATGAAGCTGGTAGTAGTGGGAGAAACAAGAGAGTGGGAAATTGTGCAAAGTGATGGCAGAGTGAGTTCCCAAAGACCAAGGTTTCCCCGATTCTGCAGAGGTTCTTTAAAATTAAGCTTTCCCGTGCCATACGAAAGAATATCAAACATGACATCTTTGGAGTTCTCAGTTCTGTTAGGTCTAATGGTACTGAGACTTGGAAGATTAAGTGATCTCTCTAAGACATCCTCTACGACTAACAAATATGAAAATCCCGTAATTTGATTAATTACATTTATCTTAAATTCTTTGCTGTGGTGCAATTTTGCATTGTTAAACATATCTTGATAAGATGATTGATATTCGAGATATTCGAGTTAAAAGAAAAACATGACTGTTGGCAAGTTTTACATTAAACCAATACTCTTTTAATTGTAAGATGATATCTTCTAGAAGAATTGCCTACTTTTCCTTGCAGAAGCCAGCTGGGTTTTTGGCTTCTGTGTATCATAGATTTATCATAGATTTAATTTAGCTGCAGAAATCATAATTATGCCCCTGAACTGAAGTTATCTCAAATTAATTAGCGAACACGTGTGTTCTCTCTCAGCAAACGGTGGCCATTGTGAGTTTACAGAGTTATTCCGTTTGTGACCCTTGCTCTTTTATTTCCAGAACCTCCTGTTTGTAGGACGCCTATATATAGATAACAGAGCAAACAATCTCAAAGGAATATTGTATTTGAGATCTCGCTGATTGACACCGGTGGAAGGAGCGTGGCCGAATGGCGTACTACGAATACATACTTGTACCAAACATGCTTGCACGCAGCGTGTTTAATCTTGATAATCCAAATGAGTAAAATTTAATGAGCCACATCATGAATTTACTTGATACTCTATTGAATGTCGTTCAGATATGTAGCAAGTCCTCCGTGTAGCTGAAAAGACTGCGGTTTCTCTTCGGAGCAAATCTCACATCTGTTTGCGGCCTACTGGATAGTAGTGATTCAGCTACTGTCCTTTCACACAAAAGATGGACGAATCCATATTGTCATGGTATAATTATAGGAGGACAGTTGTCTATATAAACGTGGGAACTTGGGAAGAACCACATCGGCCTTAATTTTGTTTTGTTTTTTTTTGGATTCGACTAAATCACGGATCTTCCATTGTTATTCAATTTCAAACAAGTTTGGAGGACAAGACTAAATTTGATTGTTCGCGTCTGTGTCCAGACAGTACTTGTTCAAAACTGAAGTAAATCAGTAAAATCACATGATTGATCTGATTTTTTAAAATTATCAGGCCCTATGTGGATTTTTTTTTCCTTTGCCGAATGTTGATGAAGTCTAAGGAGTGAGATGTTGAATTTGGATGACCGGCCAGCCTGTAACAGACAGCTGGGCTTAAGATTTCGTGCTATGTATCGATTTTACTGTGGGTCTTAGTTTTTAGTGCACTTTCAAATTAAGACCAATCGATATGATGAAAAGTGAAGAGTGGAAATATCGTGAGAGAAAGTGAAAAGTATTTGAACTCGCGGTAGGAGACATTTAGAGCTACATACGTGTTGAAAGTAAACCACGAAAATCCTCTCCAGATTTTTATTTTGGCTACAGTAATTTGTTTGGGGATACCGGGTGGAACGGGTAATCTTGATTAAGCCACCCCACAGAATCTCAGATTAGGGTATTTTCAACCCCCTGCAGACCAGGAGAATGGAAAAGTTTCTGAAACCAATCAATATTCTGCATTACTTTGTCGTTTATGTGGATGTCACGAACAGTGTGAGAACAATTACCCCAAATCGTATTCGTACTCACAGATTGCCTGGTATGTTGCATCATAACGTTACGCGAGTTCATTCACACTACAGGTATACCCTGTGAAACCCAAAACCAAAAACAAAGCTCATGGTCATGTTGATATGATCGAGAATTCCATACCTCAAAGTTCAATTTCTACGAATGGTTTCACTTCGTAAACTACAAGGCTGTGGCAAGGTTTCGGATACGGTACTACACCTGACTAATTTTCTTTGGCGAAATTAATCAATATTTTATTTTTGCTTGAAGTATCCTGAAGCCGGTCCTTGATCCGGTCTGGTCATGGGAGCGCGACCAGAACTGAACTTTTGAAATATCGAGAAAGGTATAAATCGGTTGATCAACGGTTCGCGACAAGGTCTACACGAAGTATAGATATTTCTGAAACCCTATTGTTTATTCTGGTCGGCGTGGGTTATTCATTTATTTTGACGACATCGTGATGTAAAGGAAACGCCCAACGCCACAATGGACATTGGTAAAGGTGTTTCACGAATCGAGGTGGTAAAGCCAGCTCGCATAATTTCTCTTTTATTTGCCGTTCTTCTTCACAATTACTTTCAACCCAGAAACGTGATTAATATTTCATGGCATCGTGCTTTCCGTTATGTTTTCTGCGCTTCAGTAACGTGTTTATCTCATCATCATACATTTTATGGCACTCGAGCACTATGTGCTTGACCTCTGATTGTTCAGTTATGTTTATATGTTCGCTTGTTTTCCAACGGGTGACTAAGCAATCAGAACACGTCGCAATAACAATGATATTGACATGTATAACGAACTTCACCTCAAATTGATTTGACAAAACAAGGCTACACATTTTGATAGCAAAAGAAATGCACGATGTGGACATGGGGAAAGAATGAGTCACATGATATTAAAGTGGCGTTCACATCATGGAGGGCTACATTTTTGCAACTAATCTCAGGGAAAATCATATTTTTAACAATTGTTCGTAGTGACGATTACTGAAGCTAATAAATAATTTCATTTTGAAATGGCAAACATTATTGAAGTTGCATCGATCTTTTTTTTTTTTAGCTCTGTATATTTCGGTTCATTTGGACTGTATCTCCATGTCATCGCCCGTGTTGGTTCAACCATGTAGGTCAATGGTTCAACCGTTCAATGGCGCCATTAGTTGACACTTTTTTTCGAAACCACATTTTCTCGTATAGAGTTGACTTGAAGTCTTAGGTAAATTGAAAGTACATGTAAACTTAGCGTGGAAACAGGCAGTTGAGTAACCAGTATACTTTCTCGTAGATTGAATACATCTGTTCAAAAAAGAGCCCGCAACTACCCAATCTAGTATATCGGGCGAGAATTTTGTGTACATGTTGTAACTGATGCTGCCAGGATTTGTAGTCTTGTACAAGGAAGCCATTACCTGTACCATGTGTACCAGCAAGCGGAAACGGCTGACCCTTCTTAGTTCCCCCTTCCAACTCTCCATTGTGATTCTTTTGTTTTGGTGAATCTTTGTCATTTCCTCCTTGGTGCTCATTATCCGCCAGCAAGTCTCATCCCAGCAAACACAAGGATAGTATCGATCGATCACATCCTAAGCAAGTTTCCGGATATTTTGGCGATTGCTTGACAATCTACCCTCCAGATTGTCAATGTAATTCTCAGTATATTCCTTCTGTTTTACAGCTTCGAGATAAAAATGTTAAACTCGCGAAATTTGCCAATCTTCCTCGTCGCTTCGAACGGCTAGGTTCCAGCCTCATCTATCTGTAAGTCTTTTTCTTCGTGGTATTCAAATCGCAACCCACTAATACTCGATACCCATACTTATCTTTTTTTTTTTGGTACCATTTGGCCATTTGTAAGTTAGAAGTCAGTGAACACGGATCATATATGAATAAATGCATTTCGCGCTACTTGCCTTAGTCCAACCCTGGCTTATTGGAAATGTAGATAACATTAGTAAGGCCCCCATTCTTCATGATTGATCACGGGGTTCTTTTGAGTAAGTAGACGGTATTTACGGACACTACCAGCATCTTGACATACCCCTATAGACAGGTTGATCACGTTGTCTGCAATTATTGATGCTCTAGAGCACTTTTAGACATGTATAACAGTTTTTAGACAGGGTAGCCTTAATGCGAAAAGTTGTTGTTTTCACACCTACCCAAAGGTTTGCCTTTGGATTATCACTGGTGGAGTGTCCGCTTGAAAGATCGATCGAGATCATCCCTGTCCCTTCAAGACGTGGAACCTTTCTCCATTCGTTCAGAAAGCACTTAATCCCTCTATTTGGAGGATTTTGTTCGTGCCCTTTTTCCACCAGTCGTTGCAATAATCATTTTCAAACTAATAAGTGCTGAGACGATCAACTGAAACCAATTCAGCGGACAGAGGGTTGTATCTTTTCAAGTACGGGACATTATTAAAATCTGTTAAACGAGGTCACTCAGTCATTATTCGCAACGGCAGACGGCCACACGCACTCTCACAGGGCTCACACCTCCCTCCTCCTCCAATATCTTTGAACCCAACATTTTCTCTATCGAATGATGTGTGAAAACTGAGAAGGGCACTGGAGCTGCGAATATGTGTTGGGGAGGTGTTCAGAATCCCTCAAGAAAGCGAGCATGATTTCTAATATTGATGAAATGAGTTGCACAAACAAACTTTCATTCCTTTTATTCCATTTCTGGATAAGTCCTTATTGTTAACCTTTAACTAATAATTCCTACGTTCTTTGCTTGACACTGATTTAATACTCTAGATATATTGTCTCTTACAGAGTACTCTCCAACGAAGAGGTTAAGAAGTTCATCAGAGAGCGACCATCCAGTGGCAAACACAGGCGGACATCAAGTCTTGATCGACCACGATCAGCACCCGCCAACCGATGGTGGCAGTATTCCGTCCTCGTAACCACGCCGCTTGGTGTATTTCCGATTCAACTGTACATTATCCTGATCCTTAAACGTAGTAAAATTCATGTGGAATTGTTGGTAGTTCGTTCATCGTTGCATTGGTGCAGGGGGGAGGCGGATCGAATTTATCTTCATTACTTCTTTTTGGGGGAAAGGGTGCTCGAAACTCGAAAGTTATCTTCATTTTTGGGGGTGCTCGAAAGTTCATCTTCATTGATGATTTAATCATTCAATGTTACAACACTTTCAAAACTAGGTTTTCATGTCATGACTGCATCCAGGAATTCATTAGTGTTACTGTTAGGGCAAGAATCGGCACTTAAAAGATTGATATTATACTCGCAAGAAATATAAACAATTGTTTTCAATATTTACACAGTATTACACAGTATAAATCAGTGTGTTGAGCCGTGTACCCACTGGAAATGGCAAAAGTGTTTAGGAGTTACAACACAAACTTCCACTCCACAGCCCATGGTTCGTCTTCAAACTCTTCATGTATGGCTTGTGTGCTCGACTCAACCCCAATAGATCATACGACTGGGGTTCATAGCTGCCAAACGTGAGCTGCGTATTTCCGACTGAACGTATTCATGTTTTGACAATTGTCGAAGGGCCTTGAAAGGAAGTGGCCTCTTGAAAGTTTAAATATCAACCACTTATCTCGAATTTAAAGAAAGAAAACCTGTCTGTAGATGTGGAAATTATTGGGCCTTTTTTTATAAGAGTTAAGTTGTATTTGAATGAAAGTTTGTTCAAAGGTTATAACGTATTTGCCTCAAAAGTGGGCGTGGTCTTAAGTGGAATGTTCAACTTCGTGAAACTTTGAGGAAAAAGAAATGAGTGGCATATGTTTTACAGATGTAAACAGCATGGTTTATTGGTTAGGCTGCAAACTTAATGCTGTTTCAGCCTGTTTTTAAAGAAAACGTGCATATGTATCAAATTAAAATGGGGTATTTTTTAAACGATCTGTCAATCTAGAATCTACAAATACCAAAAATATAACGATCCCAATTTCGCAATCGGGTTACTTATTTTCAATTCTTGTGCAGTGCATGAAAAATTCCCCTGGGCAAAGACCATTGCGCAATGCACGAAGTGTAAGGATGACTCATTCATGTAGGACCTAGTTTATACAGGACCAAGTTCAGTCTGTGGTGTGACGTGGTGAAACGATTACCGAGGTGCGAGGTCTACTGTCAAAGTCACCCGCCCAAGAACCGTCAAAATTAAGATTAAGTTTTTACTCTGACATTCAGTGACGCGAGTACTGTTTCAACTTTCAACTGTGAAATTAATTTGGCGATGCGAAATTTTGGCCATATAGGCCTATATATTTACATTAACAAGAAATGTTGGGAATGTCTTTTTTAATCTTAGTTTGTACGGAAAATCACGGAAGTCCCAAAGGACTTCTGAGCGATAGGAAAGTAGACAACTGTCCCCACAATTGCAAGTCGTGGTCTTGTAAATATTTGTTTCACTTCGTGGATTTATCGAGAAATAATATATGTTTATTTGTTTTACACAATTAAAAATGCGAGTATCATCGTTCTGCGTGGTGTACCGGCAAATTTTAACAATCATTTCGACAGGTGCATTCGCTGTCTCGAGAGCAAAACGGTCTCGATTCTACCCCTGTTTGCTCCTACATCGTAACTAGATAACACGAGACCCTGTATTTCCTCTTCCAATAAATCCAATGCCAAGCACAATATTTCACGGGAAACTTAACAGCGTAGGGGAAAAAAATCTTGTACCAACTTTTCAAAGTCAAAATGTGAAAGAATAAACGTATCAATTTCGATGACTTTATAGTGGGGATCTGGCGTTTAAAGTGAGCTCCCGGAAATTAGTTTTCACCTTACGACTCCCTGTTAATTCC